>JAGVSP010002493.1:0-52179 GCA_022494985.1 Micrasema minimum | reverse complement strand
ATTATTGTTTTGGTATAATTGTTTAAAAAATGAAAAACGCAGTTGAAATTGCGGCCTAGTGGTAGATTCAGGGATTCCGAATAAGAATCTCTAGGTTCAAATCCCACTCCAGAACAACTTGATTCCTGCTTTCTGGCACAGTTATTTTCGACTGTTTGAAAGCAGCCCGAAATTGAAATATTTGAGTATATCATAAGAACTCAAACGTTTCTTTTTATATAAAAAAAAAATTTTAGGTTGTCTGTAAAGTCGGTTTACGGACGGTAATTTTACGTGATAACGTCATAAAAAAAAAATAGATGATAGCAATTTCATTTCATTTTGGTGATGACAATTTCACTTTCACTTTGTAGCTTGTGTGCTGCTGCTGTCTCCTTTCTACACGGACGCATCGGAGAATGAAGTAGAAGAGAGATAGATGCGTCACAAACCGAACGCTTAGGCCGATCGTGCCTCTCTATCGCTTGTTCCGCGCTCTTGCTTGCACACTCGGCTCAGGCGGAACGTGACAATGAGTCATGCTTTTTCGTGTGTGCAGCCGGCGTTCATCGATTTATTACGCTTTATCACGTCAAAAAAGTTTAAAATGAAACACAGTGAGTGTGTGTAACATAAATTTCAAAGTAAATCTACGTCCGATTACCCTAACCACTGTAATTCTTACGCTTTAAAACGTGATTGAGACTGCGATTTTAATGTCGGTCTAAGTACACGTAAAAATTGGAACACAACATAATGGTACCAATAAAACAAAAAATGCGATCTCTCGAGGGAATGTGCGGTAAGACTATTTGTATGAGGCGAACGAATATAAAACTTAGAGCAGAATTAAGGCTAAGACTTATCTCATTAACTATCGACAAAATTACCACATATTAACCTAATATTACCATAAGATATTCATATTTTTATTTATACAGTGTAATAATATAGGTAAAATTATAATTAAATTTATCAAATTAACTTTAAGTTTATTTTAGAGTTTGGATTTTTTTATTTATATACAATATTTACATTCTTCCCCATATCACAAAAATATTTAACCACCTTATAGCACTAAATTTTGAGTTATACTTTTTTTTCTCAATGGTAATTCTATTTTTTTCTCTATCTCTTGTGTGGTGTCCGTGAAAAATTAAAAAAAAAGGCAATTAACATGCTTAACATTTACTAAATATTTATCTTACGAAATAGAAACTTGTTTTGAAATTTCGGATACCTGATTTGTACCGATGCAATTCCCTTAGATACACCACTAGGTGTGGATTAAGGGTTAGAAAAAGAGATATTTCGTATTAAATTATTAATATGAAACTAAATAAAGTTAAATAAAAAATATCTGGTACACTTCGACTTTTATTTATTCTGACCAGTTAGCGCTTTCACCCTATAACGGCATCTTCAGACTGGTAAACATGTATGTACAAGACAAAAAAGTATAAATAGCAGTTTTTACAAAATAAATTTAGACACTAAACACATGAGTTGGAAAAAGACAATAAGAGAGAAAGGTGAGACGAAATACAAAAACATGTGTTAAATGGCAGTATTGTAACAAAGTAGGTATTGGGGAACTGGAGGGATAAGTTTTATTATTTAAAAAACAATTTTAAAGAAGAAATATTTAAAAAAAAAAAATATGTACATGAGTTAGAGAGAGTTCTATTAATTTCTAGGATTTCTAACCTATCCGGTTTTGGCCCTTTATTTTCTACATGAAAAATTTTGATTTTATCTAAATCTACAAATTGATGATTAAATTCTGTTAAATGAGAAGCGTAATTAGAATTATCTTTTTTTAGTCTATGTGAAGCTAAATGTTTTTTAATTCTTATTTTTATCAATCTTCCGCTTTGTCCAACAGAAAATGACCCGTATACTTTGTATTGTTTTATGTCCAGGTAATTTTTAGTAAAACCACGTTCATTCCTATTAAATCAACGCAAACGCCTTGAATATACGCACAGTGGGAACTTAACTTTATTTTATATCTGACAGATTTATCTTTTTTGCCACTAAGACTTCATAAATTTGAAATAAAGCAAGAATACAAAACATAAATTTAGCAAAAATTCGTATCGCTACATGACATGACGTAAAGACTTATTTTCTTTCGAAAAATATTTTGATAAATTGCTACGTTTTTTTATGTCCTTTACTCTTAGCACGATAAATACTGTCCCTAGCGAAGTCCCAAGGCTTCCGATCTTAATGCTATGATAAATACATCCTTCACGGACATATGTACAATTCGATAAAGGAAGTCCCACTACGCATTTTAACGAGGCCAGAAAATCACTGAATATTACATGACATACCCTATACGGTCAATTTGTTTTTAAATTTGGCAAGCGTTCATATTACCAAACTTCTAAAATAACTTTCTTTTTTTGGAATTGCGTTCAGTTTAAGACAGACAATTTCCGATTCTCCGGCAGTTTACGTCAGAGCTATGGAACATAAACTTGAACTTGGAAAGACACATGGAAAATAACGGATCCTTGGAGGCAGTAAAGCTGAGATAAGCATTATCGACAGAATTAAAAAAAGGGCTGTTACGATGGTTTGGTCATGTGGAGCGAAGGAGTGATAAAAGAACGGCTATAAAAAGTTATAATGCAAGTATGCCTGGACGTAGAGGCCGAGAAACGCCTAGAAAGACATGCCGTGATCAGGCACAACCAGTACTTCAAAATGGACATGAGAAAAGTCGCAATAATCGGCGTGTGTACGGGAGAAGACGTATGAATGTAGAGGAAGCGGGTCTATCCTCTCTGCCAACCCCTTCTGGGAAATGGCGTGATGGTTAGTTAGTTAGTTAAAACAAAAGTTTTGGATTCAAATAATTATTATATTCCAATTGAGTTTCCATGACATTTACAATTAATACTCCTCAATAATTCTTCCTTATTAACTTTCAAAATTCTTGTTTTACTATTATTTGACTAGTCTATTTACGACAGCTAAATACAACATCAATTTATGTTTTACCATCCACAAACAATACCTTTTACCTAAATATTTCTCGTCTTACGTTTGACCTATTATAATTTTACGCAAATATTATCTTTTCACCTGACTTAACAATAACAAAGGTCAAGCTAGGAGATTCGTAAACTGAATTATATTGTTTTCTATCAACATACTCATAATTTTTTGTATTTTTTTTCTTGTCTTTTTGTTCAGGTTTTAATTTGTATATATTTATGTATTTTGAATTAATATGCTTATACCCGCTGTATACGGGACAGTTTCTTGTTCAGAAAACTACACAGTTTCTTGTTCAGAAAACTGTGCAGTCTGTCAAACTTCTGTCAAAAGACACGCTAAATATGTCTATTTTTGAAACGCGATTGTAAGTTATTATCGTATGTTTGCTCTCAGGAAATTGTATATTTAGCTAATAATGTAAATATGTTATTGGTTTTTTTACGTATTTAAAAGCATACAATAAACCAATGTCTACTTAAACGTTTACATAAAAAAACATTAACTGTCAAGTCAGCTTAAATCTGACATAAGCACGCAGTTTTTTAAACAGTTTTCGTTGTATACGGGACCGTTTTCAGACTGCATAGAAAACTGCGCAGAAAACTGTCCCGTATATAGTGGGCTTTAGTTATTATTATTACAGTGATTCCTGTTTGATTTCTGAGTGATTTTTCTTTCGCTCGTTTTAATTTTTTGTGTTTATAAATTGGTCAATGATATTTTATTTATTTATTTGAACTTGCGCCTTGCGGTTATGTAACCCGCCTTGCAAAATCTCACTAAATAATTAATATCTCCGTATATAATTAAAACATAGCATTTTCGCTTATCTTTAATCAAACCTTTTTACACCGGAAAAAAAATAGTTGATACATATTAGAATAATAAGTAATTACTTAAAAAATATTTTTTACCTGTATGTTTCAGAAATTTTATACGAACATCGTGTATTTTGCAGTAAACAGAGGACTTAGTGATTTTTTAAAATGCGTTTTTAAGCTTTAATTTTTTTTAATGAGTTATTATGACAGACAGAGATACTAACCACACACAGTATTAGTAGTAGTAGAAACAACGAAGTTTTGTAATACATAATATAAGTAGGTATTCTTTGAACATAATAAATTGAATTGAATAATATTTAATTTGTTCTGTCCTTTCCAGATTTCGCTGCTGTCTCCTAGATCCACAGTACCATGCTGTCTTCAGCCAAATGGCTCCTTATCGTCACTGCAGCCTCCGTGTTCACCCTGCAGAGCCACGGAGAGGGAGGAATAAGGCTGCCAGACCAACCCCCTTCCGTACCATCGAGTCCTAGCGGGCCCGAAACTGAGGGAAGAAATGGGGTAAGATTATACTGAATCACCTAACTATCTCTTAAGGAAATGTTAGAAATTAAGAATATACTGAATCGCCTAGCTAACTCTTTCGAGAGTCGACGGAGGCTATAGGTCATGTAAAAAGAACGCTGGCGGTCAAGCTGCGCATTAGCGCATTGGGCTATTATCAGCCATATTTGGGACGCGAGGTGGGGAGGTCACATGCGCAAACACACCCCCTCCACTTTCTTCTAGCGTTCTTTTTACATGACGCGACCTATACACACACTGAATTTCGACGTGGAGTTATTTCGACACAGTTATTTTAGAGATCTCTACAAAAAACGATTTTTTTGGTTCTAAATTTTATTAAGCATCAATTGTTGTAAGGGCATTATCAAAATGTCTTGTTTGATAATGCCCTTACATGGAAACAATACTAAAAAAAAAATCGTAATACAAAATCGAAAACATGAGATGAATCTCTATGTTGGGTACATTGTTATCATGGAGTAACAAAATTGGAATCCCGAAAACTGATGAATCTACATCTTTGGAATCGAATGTGTAATATGACTTTGGAATGTGAGCTTGAAAAAAAAGTACCGCAGATTAAGAAAAATTGAATAAAATTTTTATTACAGTTCAGTTTTTGCTGTTGTTTTCTTTATGGATAGTAAAAATATGACTAAACAAATTAAATTTGATAACAATTTGTACAAATTTTGAAAAAAACTGAAAAATTAAACCCTTTTTGAGAATATCAAGTTTTATAAAACCTTTTTTCTCGTTTCATTAACACAATACAGCTTTTGGGATACAATTAAAAATTCTTTCTCAACTTAAATTTTTCTCAGAATCAAGATTAATCAGAAAGTAAAATTAATTTTCGTTAATGAACTTTTAATATTCATCTACCACAAGAGGTCAATTATTTATTGATTAAATTTATTAATAAAATTATTTTAACTAAGTTCTACCGCTTATACACCGTGTCCCACGATGAGAAAACTCCGGAGGGTGATTGTTCATGGTATTCTGACAAAAAAAGTTTTTTGATCCGGGCATTTTTAATAATTAATTAAAAAAAAAATATTAATAAAAAGCGACTATGTAATACTGGCTTCTGTTTGAAATGCTAGCGGTGGCGGGGTGGCGGTGGGCGGGGAGGAGTGGGGTCCGGAGTGGGGGTCCGCTTGGTCTTGCCTTGTGCGAACATTCAAAATTCGAATTTCATATCTGAAATTGGTGCAGGTCACGTGGTGTTGGCCAGTTCATAAAATGGACGGTATTACACGCGTGAAGTTTTATTCATATTTTAATCTAAGAAATTAGAATTGAGTTTTTTTGAAAAACTTTATTAAGATTTTTTTCTCAGAATATCTGAATAATCACCCTCTGCATTTCGCGGTTCTCATCGTGGGAAACGGTGCATATGGGCTCTGCGTTGGTACACAAATTGATCTTATGTTACATAAAAATTTTATCTTCTGTTACATGAGGACAATTTTTTTCTTTTTTTTTTCTTTTTCTTTTTCTTTTTCTTTTTCTTTTTCTTTTTTTTTCTTTTTCTTTTTCTTTTCTTTTCTTTTTCTTTTTCTTTTTCTTTTTCTTTTTCTTTTTCTCTTTTTCTTTTTCTTTTTCTTTTTCTTTTTCTTTTTCTTTTTCTTTTTTTTTTTTTTTTTTTTCTTCTTTTCTTTTTCTTTTCAAATAAAAAGTAGCTACGTACCAAATAAAAATAGTATATAAATCATCACGGTATTCGTTCAGCATATGGGTTCTACAAATTATCTCCATGTTAAGTGATCAGTAGCTGCAGCTTCTGCTCTGGCGCCTTTTCCTTAGTTCGACGTCCATAGTTCTGACGTGAACTGCCGATAGATTGATACAATTAATACCAAACCATTTTGTGAGCTGGGTACCCATAGTACATGATGTAACAAAACTCGAACAAGCGCAAAACCAGTGAATCTACGTCATATTTTGAGTCGATTTTGTACATTTTTAAAATTTTATTTGACCCATAAGTTTTCAAGTAAATTGAGTACCTACGAAGGTTCTTTTTTTTTAAAAATATTTTTTTGCAATTTTATCTAATTTCAATTATTTTGTCAAATTAGTAGTCAATTCCATTCATCCACAAATATTTTTTTTTTAAAAAAACGCATTTTAATAAGAATTATGCAATTTTACTTATTAATGAAAGCTAGTATTAAGATATAAAAAAAATTAATTAACTAACTAACTAACCATAATTTCCGATAGAGATAGACAGAGAGGATAAAATGCCACACCACTCTGTCCTGGCATACTTCTCTTGCTTCCTCCACATTCATACATCTTCTCATGCACGCACGTCGATTATTCCGACTTCATGCCCACTTTCAAGCACTTGTTTTACTTGATCATGCCATGTAATTTTTTAAGCTCAGATTAAAGTCATATTACACATTCGACTCCAAATATGATGTAGATTCAACAGTTTTCGGGTTGTATACTCCATCCATACAGGTACTCGTATATTCATAATTTTCATTAAATAATATTTTATTCATACGTAAACCGATAAACTTTAGGTATATTACAAACATACGTATTAATAATAATATGCATATTAGTTAACTCTCTTAAATATTCATCTTATATATTCTTAACCCAGCCTCAGGCTAAGATTTAAAATCTTCTCGTATTCAGTTTAATCTTCAAATTGATCAAATAAAGTCTATGAAATGTGTTAGCATTACACAAAATCTTTTTGAAGTTAGGAGTTTCTTTGATCACGTGAATAAGATTTAAGACATAGTAAAATATTCTAGATTTCTGTTTGAAAGCAATAGACATGAAATACTTAGTAAATTACGTACTAAGTATGTCATAGAATATTTAAGCTTTTTGAACCCGAAGTTTACTATATATAGTAACAAGTGCCTTTAGAATTCTTAATACATTAACAGTCTTAGATTTATTAACAACATCTTGAAGGTGTATAAATACGTTTGTGTATGTAAATACTTAGTTATATTCAATATTATACGTTTTCATAGCTTTTGTCCTCTGTGCCTCTGTTGAGATATTAATAAGTCTTATATTTCATTGAATGACTGTATTATTATTGAATTAGATCCCGCACAAAAGTATATAACTAAAAAAACTTTTAATATTATTATCAAACGTTTGAGAAATAATAGTTTTTGTTTATTAAATTTCAGTATTTTTTACAACATTAGAGTAAGGGAAAAGGGAGCAGTATAGGTATCGGCACTTAAAAATTCTAATGCTGATAAGGTGACCAATGACCATATTGTGAAAATACAACATTTTGTAATGAACATTTGATTTTAATTTACGATTTCAAAGAAATTTTAACAAAATAATTCGATTTATTCTTTTAAGAGGATACTAGGTCACGTGACCAAACCCGCTTCTCCATACAATCGTATTACTCGACTTTCTCCCTGGAATTTAACATTAGAGAGCAATGATTTTTTCACACGTTTTAGGTATTGACCAAATGCATGTTTATATCGTCTGATTTTTAAATATTTCATAAAGAGAGATATATATTTAATAAGACGATACTACGAGCATATGGATTCCACAAACTGCCTCCAAGCCAAGCGATCGGCAGCGTATTTCCGCGCATCCACCCATGTCAGGTCCACGTCACTCAGCTCTGACGCAGACTGCCAACGGATTGCTGACGATATGAGTTTTTTAACATTCAATAAAAAATTAAAATGTAAAAGAATTTCAGCATATTATAAAGTATTTCTCGTCTCGTTAAAATTCTGTTACAGTTTTTTTTTATTGTATAATGATAATGGTGTCGTTTTTTTTTATACGTATATGTGCATTTACAGGGCTTATGACCTGTCATTGGCTGGGTTAAGTGGTCTCCCGATGTATTACAACATTCTCCATTCCGCCCATCAGCCAATAACCATGCATGACAAATTTCGGAACTTCTATTAGTATGATTTATCCTGCCACGTTTCACTTTACAAGTGATTTTCTCACTGGTGACATCTGTTGAGAATATTGTTAAGCATTTTTGGCAATCAATCTTGGTGTAAGTAAGGCTCATCCGAACTCAATTACTTACTTGAAGACGCCTGAAGATGCCAGACAATTTTTATTTGCTTTATATTTTAACCAGTAAATATTTTTAACAACATTTTGAATGTGTAATTTGTTAAAAAGATGTTCTTTCATTCGAGATAACCACAAACATTAATTTACACGTTTTCTATGATATTTTTATGTACAAAATGAGTACAAAGCCTGCTCCTTTGAGAGTAAAAACGTCTTGAAAGGTCCATATATTTTTCAAAGGATGAAAATGAACTCGCGCTTAATTATCATCCTTCCCAACAAGGAAATAATAAAACTTTTACACCATTCTCTTGAAAACCATTGTGTTTCATAATTAGACAATTAGGAAAAAGATCCGTCGCTATACAGCAGATGGAACCCAGAATTTAAAAGAAAATAATGTCAAAAGTTATCTTAGAAAATCTGCGTTTGATATAATTTAAACAACTGCAAGAGACTAAATCTAAATTCGAGCTTCCAAAGTGCAAAGCGTGATCTAATATAGAAAACACTAGCATACTCATAGTAGAGTAATTATAAGATTTTAGATTGCATAAAAAAACACTTCAGTTAACTGGTTTTTGTATAAGTGTTACTAATAGTATGTTACTGAGCATTTTTTGTGATATCGTATTTTATGAAAGTTGGATCTTAAAAAATAATGCAGAAAAATTTGCAAATGTCATGATATATAATCTAGAGTTGATTCACAATCTTAACTTACTCCTCACGGTAAGTATTTTGCACCATGAATATTCAATTACTGCAGTTACTAAAAAAGGAAACATTTGGGAAATTGCAATCTTTTTTCGGAACTGATTCATTGAAGATCTATACTGTTTCATTGATATTCGATTTTTAAAATAATATCTGGGCAAAGGAAGGAAATAACATGTTTCATGGACAGAAATGTGGCGGTTGGTGTCAATTTTTTACATTATTATGACTAAGTGCGAATAGGTGTCTTAGAAGAGTATTAGGTTTTCGGTGGTTTGGCTTTGTAAGGAACACGGTAACGGTCGCAGCAAATCTTGGTATCTACTGTCATCCAGCGAAGGCTATATACTACGCATGCCTTACGAGAGCCTTAACCATGCTCCATGCTTGCCTTTTTTACAAGGAATCAGGTTCTCGGCGCCCTGGACGTCCACTGACTGTTGATAATTTGCCCGCAGTTTGGACGGACGTGGACTTGACTTAGGAGGATGCACGGGAGCTGGCGGCCGATCGCTTGGCCTGGAGGCAGGTTGTGGAATCCATTTGCTCCACATAGGGAGCAGATATTACATGATATGATATGATGGTACTGATGACGATGATGACTTAGTGCAGTACAGTATTCACGATGCGATTTTTTATATGAAGGAAAGATTTCTTAAGCCTATAAACTCTTCTCAATCCTTCTCATTGTCTGTGTATCAAAATAACGATTTTCTTAAATTGTTTAAACCGAAAATACTTTAACAGGTTTTTTATTTTTCAGGAGCGCCAAGGACGAAACCTCCTGGACTGGATCGGACTGGGCACAGGTCCCGACACTGATCCCTACCTATCCAGGACTAACCAGGCCTGTTTATCCGGAGATCTGGCAGATTGTTTCAAGTCACAGGCGCTGAGCTCCTTCAGCGAATTCTTTTCCAAGGAATCGTATCTGTAAGTAACTTGGTAACATAGATTTCGTAGAAAACTTTTGATTACTTCTATATCAGTTTATTATTTACTAGTTGTTCTGATATATACATATTTCCGCCTCGTAGCATAATGGCTACGCGTTTAACTATTGTGCATGAGATTACGGGTCCGATTCCCGTTCACTCTCTGACAAATTTCAGCAAACTGATATTTTTTATAAGAATTATTATACCTTCCTCTTGGACATTAAGATAAATTTGTACCATTATACTTATTGGGTTCTTCAGCACATTTTTTATAACACACTGTCCCATATGTGGGACGGTAGGTCTAAATGGGTTTTAAGGAAAATACAAAGGGGTTAATAACAATAAATACAGTTTTAAATGTAATTTTTATGTTTTTTTAAATAAATAAATTCGGATCCTACGCGATAATTAAATTACAAGATTCTTTATTTCTTATTTATGTAATCCGATAGAGAGTTTGGCAAAAGACAGGGAATAATATGTTTTATTTACTTTTCAGATTATCAGATTCGGCACGGATTATCAGGATGCCGGAGTCCCAACTGAGGTCCTTAATTCAGGAGCCTTACGAATATTCAGGAGACGCCAGATCAGAGGAATCTGAGTGGGATGCTCTTGTTGGATTCGCCAGCAGAAAGTTGGAGAGGTAAAATTGAGATGATGTATTATCAGTTCTGTGCCTCCTGTGATGAGCGATTTTAGTCGAGTTGTACCTTTTTCGTGATTTTTACATAGAAATGATAGCAAAATAATTCGCTTTTTTTGGTCTAACTCGCGTACTTCTATCTGCTATAGTTTCGGAGATAGTTTGGTGCAGAGTGATATACTCGTAACTGTCAGGATTTTGTCAAAAAATCGTGAATATAGATATAATATGTCAAGTTGTAACCCCTTTAAGTAATTGCTTCACATATTGCTTTTGGTGCTTCGTAGTGTAAGAGCGATTATGTTCATTTTCACATTTTATTTTTCAGTACATTTTAGTGAATATTGATATATTTAGATTTATATCACTTTGAACCGATTTTTCCCAAATAAAAGTGATTAGGGGGTGCAATAATTCTAGCATTAGGATACAACTTTTATACTTCTTGTACCTACAGGGTCCATTATGAAAGTAATGATCATTTTCTGGGGAAAATAGATTTATTTATTGTAACGGTACCAATTCTTAATATTCTTCAAAATACTCTCCCCCCGTATTAATACACTTGCGGAGACGTGTCTGCCATACCTGGAAGGCACCCTGGAACTTCTCGACGGGAATGTCTCTTAAGAACGTTGTGACTTGATTTTGGATCGTTTCCACGGACTCCCAATGCTTACCTTTCAGTTCTTTCTTCAGTCGGGGAAACAAAAAAAGTCGCACGGAGCCAAGTCGGGACTGTAAGGGGGCTGCTCGACCACCGGAGTGTTGCTCCATCAGGAATTTGGTGATAATGAAGGCCGTGTGGCTGGAGGCATTGTCATGGTGGAGCCTGACGGTGTCTTTGATGTCAGCCCTCTTTCTCGTTATTTTTAACTCGTAATTTTTACACATATTGGAAATAAAAAAGGGAACAATTTACAGGTTTTTTACGAAGTACTTTAAAACTTTTACATAAATATTTTTATACTCAATAATAATTTAATTAAATTAAACACCCCCTTTTATACCTTAGGCCGCAATTGCGACGCTTATTTAGTCTGTTCATTTTTTTTATTTTTTTTTATTTTAATGTTATGCACCCAGAACTTTGTAGGTTTAATAAATTGACATTAATATTTCAAGGCAATATATTTTCATAACAGCATCAAAAGTGCACAACACAATGTACAAAATTCATTTCTGAGGAAATCAAGAGGGGGGAAACAAGTCTTAGAATGCTTGGAGTAATATTGTTTAAAGTTGAATGCATTTCAACTACTATGTAGTTTAGTTTTCCTAGTTTGACTATCAAAGAGATTCTACAAATTGTTTAGTTGTATATATCAAAGTTTGGAGAAGTTATCAAACGACTGTGACACGGTACAAACTATTGCGCGTACGTGTACAAATGAACAAACAAAAATTTTATTAATTTAAATTTATTGGAAAACACCTTCAGTTTTTGTTGAGCGCCTCGTGGTAAAATAGATAACGCGTTAGGCTACCATGCTTGAGGTTGCGTGTTCGATTCCCGTGCGGATAAATTAAAATGTAATTTGTGGTAAAAATGTGATTTTTTCATAAATTTTTCATGGACTTACGCTTTGGACTGGATTATTTTGCCACAAATTGAACAAACTATCAAGATTTACTGCACTTGTTGTACCAATGCACTGCCCTATGCATCATTGGGTGCGGAAAAGGAAAAGTAGTAGTTGTAAGCAAAAGCCTAACAAAAGTTAGGTACGACGCCGACGTCAACGTTCCAGTTATTTCTAATAACTGCTGTCAATTCATTGGCAGTTTGCGTTAGAACTACGGGGCGTGGACCTTTTTTGAGTGAGCCTATGGAAAACCGGCAACCTATTGTTTAGCTTGGAATTTATTTGTGAAAGCCATTTACTCATCCGCAGGGGGCTGATATGGAATCATGGTGATGATGAAATATCTCTTGCGGAAAAGAGCATAATTTGAATTCCATAAATTGCTTTACCTGTGCGTCTTTCCAGTCTAGTCTACGTCCCGTAGCTTTGCCGTAAACCTGTCGTAAACACAAACACAAATTTTTGCATTCTTATGGCACGAAATTTGTGAGAAAATAAGGGATTGTTAGTATCTAGGTATACCAACAAATGTAGACCATTACTGTACCTACAATATTTAATAAAATAACCCGAGATCTTTAAATGAAACATATTATTAATTCATCAAATCTTTATTCTGTTATAATTACCTATTATTTAAAAAAATGTAATATACCAGGAGATTTTAAAGTAACTTGATAATTGTTTTGATTAGAAATAAAAATAGCAAAATGTAAGTTAACAAAATTTAACAAATCATATTACAAATGATCAGTCGGAACAAAAAGCTATTAAAATGAAACAAGAAAATTAAATTTATTTACGTGAACGGTTAACAAAGTTAAATTGAAAATCATTAAAACTTTTATCATTTTATCCAATCTATATGCTAATGGGTTAATTCATTTTGCTAAAATGTTTTTTTATAGCTTATTGATCCGTAATACACCGTGTTACAAAACTCGATGTACAAGCGGAAAGCCAGTGAATCTATATCATATTTGGAGTCATATATTTTTGTAGAATAAAATATTTTGATTTTACCTAAGTTTTGAGAAAATTTTACGATATATATTTTTTTCTTATACATAGTTTTTCTATAAATAATTTATTGAGTTAGCTGAAAGTAAGTTTAATATGCCCAAAAAAAATATTGTCGCCCCTCTTTTTTTGCGATCTTGTCTATTATTCGTTTTTGTGTTTTCGACCCATCGATTTATTTGTATAAAAACACAGTTTTTTGCGTTTAACTTGGTATACACGAATTGTACAGTAAAGTTTGTTTGTTAAACAAAAACGTAATATTTTTAAAATTATAAATATAATTTCCTATATAACTTGTCTTGCAAACTTTAGTGTACAATTCGTATTTACCATCGATTTATTAATACACAATAAATCAATGGTATTTACTTATTAAATGCAAAAACCGTGTTTTCATACAAATAAATCTTTTAATCATTTAGTGGTTTTATTTTTCATCTTAATGCCTGTACATTTTTTTTTTGGTTTAATTGAATTAAAATAATTGAATTTCGGGATAAACAACGGAACCGAACCAACGTAAAAGACCTTTCTTAATTTTGTCGATAATGCTTATCTCAGCCTTGCATTCTGCTCTAATTTCGACATTTAGTGCACCTGTCATACATAGTTTTACCACACATTCGCCTGAGAGATCGCATTTCAACTGCGTTCAATCTACTTTCATCCTTATTTTTCCAACTCCATACTTCGCTTCCATACATAAGGGTTGGTACCAGAAGTAGTAGTAGAGTATTAAAAAATTTTGAACAATGTGCCCAAATAAAATAATTCATCAAAAAAAACAAACTGTTTTTATAACGTACATTATCAAGAAAAATATATATCTTCCATTTTATTCCAGTTGACCAGAACTTTTCATAATAAAAATAAAAATATATAATTTTTGTTTTAACAAGTATCATCTGATCTCCACTCAGCTTTCATTCTGTTTTTACTGTCAATACGACTCATTTTTTATAAATTATCTACTCTTTACTAAACTTGTCATAGCGTACGCGACCCTTACTCATAACGGTAGTATAACAACACACAAGTTAGACCTTTCCTATCACCTGGTGATGTACTGATGCTAGCATTTCAATGCGGTCTTCTTACGGGAGCTTTGGCGAATATATTGCCTTTCTAGAAACGATTTATTGTATGTTGATACTCCTAGAACACGTTTTATTAAGGCATTCGTCTTTCGCACACGCCACTCTAAAGCTCTCCAGAATGAAGTAAGACAGACAATTGATGTATCGATGCAACTTACAATGTAAACTTTACACTCTGTTTCCCGTAAAGTACTGGAAACGGCACCCGGTGTGGTATCTTCGAGTTACGCATACAAAACATTTTCGGTGCTAAAGGTTTAATTGAAAATTAGCAAAAATGCCGCTTATTAATTCCAGTACCAATACATTTACAAATGCAGAAATATAAAGAAAAATATTATTGATATCCCAACAGAGACAGAGAAAATCTGGAAACGAATGTGGGTTATCTAGGCGTTTACAGGGCTTATGACCTGTCATTGGCTGGTGTGCCACTTGATGTACTAAAACATTCCCCATTCCGCCCATCATCTGACAACCATATAAAATATGACGAATTTTTTTAAAACTACTATATATGTTGAGTTTGTACAGAAAGTATCGACATTTTAGTTGGTTTTTTCGACAGTTTTTTAATATTTTTAAATAAAATTTCTCTCTAAGCGACCTTTGTTGAGAAGATTGTTAAGCATTTTTGGCAATCTATTTTTATTGGTGTAGGTATAGAGTTTCTCTGTCTCTGTTGGGATATCAATAATATCTGATACCATCCCAGCATGGGTATAATCCAGTAATTTGTCTACAAGTATTTGTATACGTTCAAAATGTTGTTATAAAGAAAAATAATTACAATACATTATAATTCCTTATAGGGGAGGTAATGATATCCAATTCGTCTTGCAGCTACAAAGCGCACGGATAATTGGAATTTCAGTTGCTTACCGTATTCAACAAAATAAATCTATACTGTAGATGCGAGGTTTACTATAATATTATACATATCAAATGTGCGTTTGACATACTTGATACATAATACTCGCCTTGTTAATATCTCCATAAATAATCAAGATATAACACTGGCATTTTTGCTAATTTTCAATCAAACCTTTTTACACCGGAAAAAAAAATATATAATACATGTAAGAATTGTAGGTAATTACTTAAAAAATATTTTTTACCTGCATGTTTCAGAAATTTCATTCAAACATCGTGTATTTTGCTGTAAAGAGAGGACATTATGATTTTTTTTTAAAATTTATTTTTTAAAAATATATTTTTTAATTTTTTTTTTTTTAAGTTATGAATCAAGATTTTGTATAGGTAAAAAAGGTTACATTTTTTTTGCCGTGGATCGTTTCAAACACAGTACTTTAAGGGTTAATGTAGGTACATCCGGATTGTAAAATACAATCTAAAATGGTATTAAACATTCCGGCTATACCTAATAAGGATCAATTTATCTCGCTTACATTTAGAAAAGGAATCAAGCCTATACTGGAATTGACAATTGGAAATAAAGGATGTTGTATTCAGATTCAATTTCCGGTTTCAGGAAATATCGCGTTAGAGCCTTATATCATTCAATATGTTATACTATCTAAAGAAATTCATAATATATTATCAGTCTGGTAGCATTTTTATACATTATTTTCTTACATACCATGCCATCTCAGTTATTGATACTATTTTATTTATTTTTTGTTATTTGGCATTAACGGTATTTACTGTCATCCGACGTAGGCGTTTTGGCTGACTAGGCCATATACTAAGTATGCTTTCCAAGAGCCTTAATTATGCTTGCCTATTTTACAAGGCATCAGGATCTCGACGTCTGGATGGAAGATGCGCGGGAGCTGGCGGCCGATCACTTAGCCCGGGGGGAGTTTGTGGATTCCAAATGCTACACATAGGGCGCGGATATGGTGATGATATGATGATAATGATGATGATTACATAGAAAGAGAGGCTTTATGATAGTTGATAGATTTGGTAAAATTTTAGTGTTCCGCACTTGGTAAAAACAGTTTTCTTCCACTCACTATTGAATTGAAATGTCTTGTTTTGTGGTAGATACTTGTGAAACACGAATATGTTTTGCTACAAATATCCGTAGAGAACGAATACGTTTACAGCTCCAACTGTCTAAATATCAACGTAAATATTATGTAAATCAAGCTGTATCCAAAGAGGGTGAAAGCTTTTGTAGAGCTTTTAGTGATCAGTGTTTGCAAAACATGTGGACTGAAGACTTCAAAGTCACTTGAAAAATGTTGTTTCACTCGAAAAACATCAAAATTTCACGAAATAATATACTTTTATTCAGCATGAGAATTTTTCAGCGGTATTATGATAAAATGTTACCTCTTTTTTGAATAAATTATGAATCAGGTTTTACAGGATAACCTACAACTGCATACATACTGTATAAGTATGTAGATGCGTTTTTAAAAAACATAAAACAAGTAAACTTAAATAAAAAAATATAATTGGTAGTACAGATGTATCCATGTCCCCGAGTTTAAAAAAGGGTTACTTCATCTATGTAGAGATACAACAAAAACAATGAATTTAAGTAAGAACCCTTGTTTGTAAGTTTAAATTCTAATAAAACATTACTGTTTATTTGTTAAACAGGTCTAAGAGATTAAATCTTCAAGAGGGTGTACTCAATTTACGAGATTCACAAATTAATAGTTGAAAGCCTTCATTCTTGAACCGACTCTAAGGACGTATTTGAGCTCGCGTTGTAGAAAACACATATGGAAATCACACGGATTAAATTACATTCTGTGTTAATGAGACTTAATGAAGATTGTGTTCAAGGAAATGGAGTGTCATAATATATTGTCTATACATGGAGTAACAAAACTCGTAGTACAATCCAAAAACTGGTGAATCTACATCATATTAGAGTCGAATTCGTATTTTAAATTTTAACCTTAAAAATAATTTCTTTTTTCTTCTCATAAAAGTTTTCTAATTAGTACCTAAGATTAAGTAAAATTGCACAAATTTTTATTAAATTGCGATTTTTTATTTTTGTTTATTTATATACTTTTGATTTGTCTTTATAATATTTGATAACAATTTGCTCAAATTTATTGAAAAAAAATCAACTTCGTACTCAATTTTCTCGAAAACTATGAGTCAAATAGAAAAAAGTTATTTTACAAAATCGACTACACATACGGATGAGTTAATAATAAATATTCACAACATTTTGAGTGTGTCTAAATACTTAAAGACAAAAACTGGATTTCACCCATTACGGGCTAATATGAAATTACAATTTGACATCTCTCAACAGAGACGAAAAGTTTTGAACGAAATATGAATATCTAGACGTTTACAGGGCTTATGACCTGTCATTGGTTGGGTTTAGTGGTCACACTTGATGTATTACAACATTCCCCATTCTGCCCACATCATCTGGTAACCATAATAATGACAAATTTCGAAAACTTGTAAATATTTTATTGAACTCGTATTCGTCATTCCGCATTTTTAGAGATTTTCTCAGTGGTGACATTAGGTTTTTATTTTATTTTAAAATTTCATTTTAATTATCTTTGATAGAAGCGAAGCAATTAAGTAGCAAGATTGATTTATCCGCTAGGGCTAGTGCAACAAGAAATGATAATAGAACCTTTTGTAACCAATTTTGACATAAAAGGAACTATTATTTGAATTTAGACAAGACTTTATTTTTTTTTTGCTATTCGGCCTAACGAAGATTATAACCCATAAGGATAAAATAAAAAGGAAAAAAAATATCATAAATACCATTTAAATCAATATTGAAACCATATTTCGATGTTCTGAAAGCTGTCTCAAATATCTTATACATCATTATATTTCAGTAGATACAGTGAAAGTTTTACATTGAAATCATCCCTTTCAGATTCCTGAAGTCGTCAGCCTTCGAGATTGATATTGACAACAGTGTCAGCGAGGAGGGGAGGTATTCCCCGAGGTTCATTAATGAAATTGCTGAAGAAATCGACGTTTTGGAGGACAAGAAAGCTCCGTTGTTCAGTAAGTACAGCCTTAAGTAGGTACCAAACTTTTAGATATTAAGCACACAATTATCTGCCATATGGAATGTTAAAAAAATATCCCTTCAGATCTTTTACAAATTGATCACGACGAAATGACTAACTAAATAACTAACTAATCATCACGCCACTTCTCCGAAGGGGTAGGGAGGAAGAGAGAGGATAGAACGCCTCACCACTCTGTCCTGGCACACTTCTCTTGCTTCCTCCACATTCATACATCTTCTCATGCACGCACGTCGATTATTCCGACTTCTTACATGCCCACTTCCAAGCACTTGTTTTACTTGATCATGCCATGTCTTTCTCGACCTTCCTGATTTCTACATCCAGGCACAATCGCATCATAAAAATTTTTTAACTGTTCTTTAATCATCCATTCTACATGACCGAACCAAGACCTTTCTTAATTTTGTCGATAATGCTTATCTCAGCCTTGCACTCTGCTCTAATTTGACATTTGTACACCTATCATACATAGTCTTACCACACATTCGCCTGAGAGATCGCATTTCAATTGCATTCAATCCATGTTCGTCCTTCTTTTTCCAACACAACGCTTCACTACCATACATAAGGGTTGGTGCCAGAACTCCATTATGAACTGCTAATTTAGCCTCTTTTGATAAGCACTTATTAGATACGACAGACTTTAAGACGATGAAATGAAATTTGATAAAATTTATTTTTGTTTTTAGTAGTACTGAAAATTTCCACCTCGTAGCATAGTGGTAGCGCGTTTGGGTATCGTTCATGAGGTTACGGGTTGGATTCCCGTAGGGGGTTCAACATGAAATATTTATTTACATGTAATCTTCTTATGAATATTTCATGTGTGATGCCTTGGAATGGACTGAAGCGTATGACTGATAATTTTACCTTCATGTAATAAAGTGATCAAGATGGCGCTTGGTGTAGGTTCCGATTGGGTGCGGATAAGGGAATGTATGTGTGTATGTAGACAGATGATAGCCGATACCAATATCCTTTTACAGGAAACGAGATAATATATTTATCTTTCCACAGAAATATCACAAAATACTCGTACCATACCTTACTATACAAGTCTTCTAACAATAAATTCATTATATTCTCCAGCGGCCTGCTTCAATGGACCTAAGTTTATCTCCAAAGGTTTTATTGTATCCTTCGTCCTTTGTTGAGACTTTCCTTGAAAACCTTTTTTCAGAATAGGCATCCAAATCGTCCAGGAAACTTTACCAATTTACCAAACTAAATAATTACAAACATAGATCTTTTATTGATACTCGTTAATGAGAAATAAACTTGTTGGATTGATTATTTTATAAGAAACATGGGTAATACACAGCTCATATTTCGTCAGCTGTATACAGATTTTTACCCAGGTACACATTTTCACAAAATTTTATTTTCCATCTAGAGGAATGAAAAAGATTTTTTTTTTTCATTTAATTTGAGATGTAAAAATTTTGTTCTAGTGGTATGTTGTTCTCCTCTATGGCTGCGAATCATGGCACCTAACTAGGTTCCAAAATAGCAGACTTTTGATATTTGAAAATATATGTTTTAGAAGAATATAGAGCTGTGCGGTGGTTTGACTTTGTATGAAACACAGAGAACTCGGTGTCTACTGTCATCTGGCGAAGGCGTTTCGGCTGGCTATGCCATATACTACGTATGCCTCCCGAAAGCCTTAACCATGCTTGCCTGTTTTGCAAAGCATCGGGTTCTCGGCGTCCCGGTCGTCGACAATGTTGACAATTGACAATGTTGGCAACAATGTGCACTGTTGACAATTCGTCGGCAGTTTGCGTCAGAGCTGCGGGACGTGAACTTGACTTGACTTGGAGGATGCGCGAGAGCTGGTGGCGATCGCTTGGCTTGGAGGCAGTTTGTGGATTCCATATGCTCCACAAAGGGAGCGGATATGGTATAATGAAGACCATTTTATACGTGTATCTCCCGAGAGCTTTAACCATGCTTATCTATTTTACAAAGCATCAGGTTCTTGGCATCCTGGACGTATACTGTTGACAATCCGTCGGCAGTTTGCGTCAGAGCTGCGGGACGTGAAGGATGCTCGGGAACTGGCGACCGATCGCTTGGCTTGAGGTAGTTTGTGTAATCCATATGCTCCACATTAGGAGCGGATATGGTATGATGATGATGATTAATAATTATTATTACCGAAGAAGAATCTATTGAATTTTGCGGATTGGCTTTAAAAATCGGCAGAGTTATGCTGGACTGAAAAAGACTCAGTAGTCTTCAAAACAGTCTAGGGAAAAGGTGGGACTTAAATTGTTTATCGTTACCGAAATAAGATTACTTCGGTTAAAATAAATTTCCCATCTTAAACTCCATTTTACCAAAATTCGCACATATGCTAGTTCTGTAATCAGCTGACGGTTTGTTTTATTTATTTGGTAGTAATTTGCATTCTCATTTTAATACTAAAAAAATGTGTTTTCAGAGAGGAATAAGCTGAAGAAACTCTTCATCCCAATGCTCTTAATCCTGAAACTCTTCAAGTTGAAGCTGCTCCTCTTCCTGCCTCTGATCCTTGGTCTTGCCAGCTTTAAGAAACTTCTTGGATTCCTTGCCATCATCATTCCAGGTACCTTACAACTCTTAAACTGGCGAATCTTCATCGTATTTGGAATCCAATGTGTAATTCCCATAAATGCTTTCATAATAAGTACTGCAGATTAAGTAAAATTACATAAATTCCTTAACAAATGCGTTTTTTTTAAAATAAAAAGTATTAATTTCACAAAATAAAATATATTTGATAGCAATTTGCTTCTTTTCAATCAATTATCTCGAAAACCATGGGTCAAATAAAAAAAAATTATAATTTCATACAATAAGTAAGCTAGAATATAACGCCTGGTTCGCTATTCACAATTCACAAGCGTGTTAAACAGATTGCGTGATATTCATTTAAAAGGCGCTAATACGAAAATCGCATTACGGCGCGGCGCTATCGCCTCGACTGAGTCGAGCAAATTCATTGTTCATATTTTATAGAAGAGAGCGCGGAACCAAATTTAATGCACGTTGAAAATGAAAAGACGTAGGGGTTTTTTAATATGGAGTACGATTAAAATGATTTTTTGAAAGTATCGCTGGGATATACATTTCACACTGCGCATTTAAGGACTTATTTATTGTAATTGTTATTAAATTATGTTAATTTTTTTTCTTATAAAAACAGCAGGTAATCAAAAAAACATTCAAAGCTACATATTGTATGGTTGTAGTAAATTCCAGTGTCTTACAATAGGCTCCTAGTTTTAACACGTTGTTTATAAATGTGAAATTAAAATTTTATATCCTTTCTAACCGTGAAACGGTATAAACGGAATTAGCACCCTTTAGCGTGATACAATAATTGTTATAACTTTAACCTTATCTATAAACTTGTTTAAGTATTTAATTAACTTTGAAGTGGTTTAGTGAAAGCGAAGCATTTAATTATTCTGGTTTTAGGATTAAACGAATAGGTGCTAAAATTTTCACCTTCTAGCGATTATCTGTTAATCTTTATGACATTTTTAGTATCCTATCATGTACAATTTTTCACACTGAATGCGAAATTAGGGCAATTTATTAAAAGAAAAATTATTACATATTTAAAAATTCAATAAATTGACAGAGTTAATGGTGCCTTAAACAGAGTTAATGGTGCCTTGAAATCGATAGTGGCAAATAAGAACTTATCAAAAGAAGCAAAATTGGCAGTACACAACGGAGATCTGGTACCAACCCTTATGTATGGTAGTGAAGCGTGGTGTTGGAAAAAGAAGGATGAAAGTAGACTGAATGCTGTTGAAATGCGATCTCTCGAATGTGTGGTAAGACAATGTTTAATAGGTGTAGAAATGTCGAAATTATAGCAGAATGCAAGGCTGAGATAAGCATTATCGACAAAATTAAGAAAGGGCTTTTACGATGTTTTGGTCATGTGGAGCGAATAAGTGATGAAAGAACGGCTAAAAAAAGTTTAAATGCAAATGTGCCTGGACGTAGAAGCCGCGGAAGGCGAGAAATACATGACATGACCAAGTACGTCAAGTACTTGAAAGTGGACATATGAAAAGTCGGAATAACCGGCGTATGTGCATGAGAAGATGTATGAATGTACAGGAAGCAAAGAAATCTGCCAGGACAGAGTGGTATGGCGTCCTATCCTCTCTGCCTACCCCTACGGGGAAATGGTGTGATGGTTAGTTAGTTAGTTAGTTAGTTAATACATTGACATACTAAACATGTACTTTTTGTACATATTTAATTAAGCGTTAAAGTCAGTAAAAATAATAAGGTGCGCAGTATGACAGCATTATAAACTTGCATGAAAAAGTAATATTACTTTCTCACACCGCACCTAACGGTGCATAGGGCACTAAATCAGTACTCTAAGTGAAGTAAATCTTTATACTCTTGTGCCAGTCCAAGCTACAAAATATGTATTAAAATGTGAAAATCGGCATATTTTTTAAAATTATTTTTTTAATATAAAACATACATGTATTATATTCCCAGGAGTTAGAAAAACTCATTTTGGGATACATTTAAATTACATATTGCGCAGTCAAACACGAATAAGAAAGGCGATACAAAATTAACACATTCAATCTTAATCCTATACATCATAACTATTATTGTAAAACATATTTAAATACAAATCCTTAAGGGCTCCACTATGTAGTGATTTATTTTATTTCTACTTCATGGGGTAGTTTATTATATTGGGATCGAGAAATGTTTATTAGGGATTTTCCACCGAATTTTGTGGATTGAAATTTTGAAATGTTGAGGTTTTTTGAAATACGTGCATATATTATAATGTATAATGTAGATATATTATATGCAATATATCCGTATTTCATATTGTCTGCCGCTGAAATCAAACCCGGTGTATTAATGCCCATGTTTCTAACCACTAACGCCATGAGGGACAAAAATACAAGAATAGAACACAAAAATAAATATAAAATTTCTTATTCAACATCAAAAAAAATAATGATGAGTTAT
Organism: Micrasema minimum; assembly: GCA_022494985.1. NCBI lineage: Eukaryota > Metazoa > Arthropoda > Insecta > Trichoptera > Brachycentridae > Micrasema > Micrasema minimum. The sequence continues at coordinate 28,750 of JAGVSP010002493.1, read as the reverse complement.
TAGTCTTTTTGATAGGAAGATTTTAATTTAAAATTATCATAAATGTGACGGTTTTTGTCAAAAATCGTTACGCAAATCATTAGAAACGACCATGAAAAATATTTTCCAATACTTTGGTTATTCTTATGACACCATTAGTCTCAGATGTCACATTGAGTTCCAACAAAACATTTTAAGTTAGCCGAGGCTTTCATTCAAACCATTGAAAATTTTCGATCCCTTAAGTTTGAAGACGTCCCACAGACTCAAAGGGGAACTTATTCAGCCTTTGTGAGGGTTCTCTAAGCTCGGTTCAAAGTGCAAATAATCGGCTGCGGTATTCATGTATCTTCAAAAATATGGAAAAATATAGAAATATGGAAATAATATTTTAAAAATATAAGCTCTCCATTTCTGAATTGACGAGGTGTGAATTTTGATATTTTTTGCAATGTTTCTCGTACATATATAACGGATTTTTTTACTTTTAATGCACAATATTAAAACAGAAAAAAATGTTAACCAGGCTCCAAATTCTCAAATATACATATATATATAAAAACAATCTGAGTCGAGTCGTGAGAAGTACTACGTGGCACAATTTTGACTTATAACATAATTATTAATGAACTTCTGAATATGTTGATCTTGATAATAAGACTTACTCGTATTGTGTGTCACTAATAATGACATGTCAAACTTTGTGATTATAAGACTTTTGAAGCATGTTACTTAGCGACGATGTTATCAATAAAAAAACACATCATTTACTACCCTTCAACTATTGACATTATAAATTATATGACAAACACTTGACGAATCGTTATTATTTAGTTTGTTGTATACTCGTATATATAAGTGCGTCATAATTTTGAAGTAGTACCTACTAAAAACGAGGTTTGTAGTTTAAAAACTTTTTAACACTTATAGCTATTACTCCTAATTGGAAAGCTTACTAAACAACGTTTATAAGGTTTTTTGATGCCATTTTTAAGGCTGTAGATGTGTGATAAATATATTTGTATTATTTTTATTGTGTACAAGTATTTGAACACGCCCAAAATGTTGTATAAAATCCCTGGTCTAAATATAAGTAAAATAAATTGCAGTCATCTGCAGGCAATTACTAGTACTTAATTTTTAACTAGTTCAGAGTCTTATTTACAAAAATAAAGTAATTTGATAAAAAAATTCTTAACTTCAATATCAATGCATATATGGATTTCAACTCGATTAGTGGATGATTATGGGGTAACATATATACAAAATCAAAAATGTTACCTGTAATATTCCAAATAGCGGAATGGGGAATGTTGTAGTACCTACGTTAAGTGGCCACTTAACCCAGCCAATGACAGGTCATAAGCCCTGTAAACGCTCGAATATCCATATTCCTGAATTTGAAAAAAAAAATTCTACCTCATCTCTGTAGGGATAAAAAATGAAATATTTATATATGTAAATACGATGGCATCTAGTTACGAGTATCTGACACCTGAGGCTACCATTTACTTTTTAAATGAGTTCGTTTTACCTGAAAATGTACAGATTTTTAATTTTGCTTCCAGGACTTATCGGTTACTTCAAGCTGTGTAAGCCAAATCTCCAATCCTCTTATCCAGGCTTCGGGAACGAGTATTACAATGGACCTCAATACACTCCAGCAGGAATAGGCCTTCCAAACTATGGCCAGTCTCTATACCATCAGAGACCCCAAGAGGGTTACTACGGCAGGGAACAAGGACCCTCAGGTGGAGTCGCCTTCAGAGATGAAGGACACTCCCAGGACCTGGCTTATCAGGGCTGGCAGTACAGAAATGCAAAGGAATTAAAACACGAAGAAAAGGTGTGAATGTATAAAGATATAAATTTTAATACTCAGCTTTTGTGACATATCAAATAGTTCCATTAAATCGTAAGCTTAGGATAATTATGTGAAATAATATGCAAATTGTGTAACTCCATTTTTTGACAAAATAATTTTATGGTGTCATTTTGTTGTCTACATTTTGATACACGTACTAGACAAATTAAGCGAGTCCAACATTATTATAAATGCCCTAAAAACTACCTCAAGAAAAATGAGTAACTGCCACGTTAGTATTGGCAACGCTGCAAATTTGGCAATTCCACCATTTTGTTTTTTGCCTGCCTTGTAAACTATTTTGGAGTTACATAATTTACATATTAAGGTATCGATATGTGTTAAATAAAGAACTTTATTGCTGTTATGTGTAGTCTCAGACTTCCGATTAGAATACATAGGTAAAAATTCCAATCCACCACACTTTTTTTTCTGCTTTCTGGCAGAGTTATTTATGATCAGCCCCGAAATTTAAATATTTGGGTACATCATAAGAACCCTTAAAATGTTTTTTTAAAATGAAAAGTTATATGGATATTGGAAAAATGATTAAATAAAAATTCAATAATTACAGTATCCCTTGCCTTACGTTTGATAAATAATCTTTTTCTTTTGTTTTGAAACACTTTCAATTTTTTAGTTTTAGTTATTTTTAAGATAATTTCGCGATTTCTTTGTCTTTTGTTTTTATAATTTTGTGCAAAGCTTAAAGTTCCAGCTTTTACAACATAAAGATTTTGAAAAAATTTTTTGCTCCCATGATACATCATTCGCTCAAAAATTAATGTTTTGATTTCTTGTTAATTTATTAGTTACCACTTCAATAATTTAAAGCCTTATTCCTAAAAATAAGTTAAGTACTATGTTGTATAAAATCAAATGTATTTTTTTTCTCCCATAAATGTTTTTTATTCTTAACGTTAATGTTACAATCTTCGAACAAGAATTTCAGAGAAGTGACATTTTAAACATGAAAAATATTACCGTGTCTAGTTACCCACTACGTCACTCACTACGTAATCAATAGGCATCTACGTCAGTATAAGACATCTACGTCACACGTTTCATGTATTGGCCTGTAAGTGCTGTAGTCTTTAGACGGTTGAATTTGGTAATAATTAGTGATATGAAATTAACACTAAAAAGCGCATCGTTTTTATATTTTTTATGGAATCGCCTCTTCTAGTGAATTCTTGTTCGAAGGTTAGACTAGATTATTTAATGTTACATTATGCTATTTTTGCATTCTAGTACTCAAAGAAAACAAATATTTAAAAATATACATACTGACATGAATACGAGCTATTTTATGTAAGAAAAAATAAAACACAATTGCAAGAGCGAATCCAAATCAATTTTTGACCGCCTCGCAGCATAGTGGTAACGCATAGTTATCGTGCATGAGGTCGCGGGTTCGATTCCCGTAGGGGTTCAACAACAAATATTTATTAACATGTGATTTTCATATTAACATTTCATGTGTGATACCTTGAACTGTACTGATGCGTATGACTGATCATCTTACCTTTATGTTATTAAAATGATCAAGATACACTGCACTTGATGTGCCAATGCAGTGCCCTATGCACCGTTGTGTGCGGATAAGGGAAAGTAAAAGCAATTGATTTAAGATGTAGAAAACTGTATTTTAGCTTTCACGAATCAAGTCAGGTCAGCATACCATAGTTCAGACGTAAAATTCTGACCATGTTACAGTGAGCTCATTAGAAATTAGTTTAAGTTATGTTTGTAAGTACTTTAGATGAATAGATCGCACCTTTAGGACGATAACGACCTAATTTTAAAAAAGGTTGTAACGATATATCATCATAAAAGACTGAAAAAATAACATTTTACATAATTTAGTATTTATTTTAACACAAAGAGGTACATAATTTCCTATAAAAAAAAAGAAGACATCGATATGAACAAATACAATGGTGTTTACTTGCTTCTACTGAGAATTTTCGAAAAATTGGTATTTTGAATTAGGTCGTTTTCGTCCAAAAGGTACAAAATATGTCTTTTAAATTTAATAATAATTATTATTTAAAAATACTTATGATGTACATATTTATTTTATTATATTGTCAATCTAATCATTAGAAGCCATTTATAAATAGTTTTACATATTAGTAATATACTTTTTAAAAAATGTATTTATTGATTGATGTTATATCTTCCTATATTCTTTTGTAATTAAATATTAATTTTGGATAAATAAATCTTTTATTAAAATTTTTTTATATTTAATGAACTTCTCTGTACTTTACACCAGTTTAAAAATTATAAAATAAGTATTTTGTATGCAAAATAACGCCCATTATTGGAAAGAATAGGGCCACAAGTGCAAATTTTTGGGTAAATTGACTTAAGGATGCCATCCGATAGAAAATTGAAAGCTCTGTTTTTTTAAAATAGGGTCCCATGAGCTCAATTTCATAGAAAATGCCTAGAATTAGATGTGTCCTTTTTGAAATTAGCGTTTTGAAAGCAAAAGTTAAATCAATAAGGCCACAACTGTAATGCTATCTTGTATTATAAGTAATACACCGTGTCCAACGATGAGACCGCGAAACTCCGGAGGGTGATTGTTCATGGTATTTCTGAGAAAAAAAATCCTTATAAAGTTTTTTGATCCGGCATTTTTAATAATTAAATTAAAAAAAGTATTAATAAAAAGCGACTATGTAATACTGGCTTCTGTTTGAAATGCTAGCGGTGGCGGGGTGGCGGTGGGCGGGGAGGAGTGGGGGTCCACTCTGGTCACCGAACGCCTTGCCTTGTGCGGACATTCAAAATTCGAATTTCATATCTGAAATTGGTTCAGGTCACGTGGTGTTAGCCAGTTCAAAAATGGACGGTATTACACACGCGTGAATTTTTATTCATATTTTTAATTTTTTTTTAAGAAATTAGAATTGAGTTTTTTGAAAAACTTTATTAAGATTTTTTTCTCAGAATATCATGAATAATCACCCTCTGGAGTTTCGCGGTCTCATCGTGGGAAACGGTGTATATAAGGTCACATTGCAGTTGTGGCCTTATTTATTGATTTAACGTTAACTTTCCAAATGCTCATCGCAAATGTTTGTTTTTTAATCATACGCCCACATGTGCTTATTTGTTCTATAAATGTTTTAAAAATTTAAATGTATGACTCATGCTTTAAAGTTTAATTTAAGTTCTAAATAATGTATAAAAATTATAAACATCGGATTAAAACTCGATTAACAGGGATTTTTTAAACATTTAAATACTGTTTACTTGAAATCAATAAGTTTACACTTGTGGCCCTATTCTTTCCAATGTGCGATAATGTTATAAGCCGAAGAAATTAAGAAAATTCGTCAGAAAAATTATTGAGAATTGTGAAAAAATCTTCATCATCAAGTAAATTTTGTTTTAGGTAAGGGTCTGTATGAAATAATGATGTATTCTTCAAAAGAAGAGATTATCCCTTTTCACTAGAAAAAAGCTGATAATTTTCTGACCTGGCAACTCAAAGCTGTCACGGAGTATAACCTTTGATAAATCACGGTGAATGAACCTGTAAAACCTCCGTGTGAAAGCTTTGAGGGTTTTCATTATGTTTAGTCAACTGTCTACAAGCAAAATACAGTAACCAAAAAAATAGCTTTTTCTTTTGGTAACTGAAATTTTCGTAATGTTGTTACAATAATTACTGACTGTATGCAAAAATTTTGTTGATTGATTCGGCATTCACTTTGTAACACTTCATAATGAATTATGATTAAATAAAAACACTGTTATGTGTTACTATTGGTTTATTCTATAAAAATAGAATTTACCTACACTACCTGGTTTCGGGAGTAACGTTCTCCCATCGACTGGTGAAAAGACACTAAATTAGAATACAGATGTTATACAGAAAAATACAGAAAAATTAAATTGCAATACTTAAGAATCTAAACACAGGGGTAACATAAATATTGATACATAGAAGTGATAGAAAAAATTGAAAAAACACATCTTGGGACAGTGGTGATGGTTGAATACTAAGAAGTTTGTACAAAAAAAATGATAATTAATTGCTTGCTAAGTGGTGGCAGTTGATGTACTGGGGTCTTGAGGGAAGGTATGGGTAGGGGGGTCTTTCTATTTTCTATTACTTCTATGTATCAATATTTATGTTACCCTTGTGTTTAGATTCTTAAGTATTGCAATTTAATTTTTCTGTATTTTTCTGTATAACATCTGTATTCTAATTTAGTGTCTTTTCACCAGTCGATGGGAGAACGTTACTCCCGAAACCAGGTAGTGTAGGTAAATTCTATTTTTATAGAATAAACCAATAGTAACACATAACAGTGTTTTATTTAATCATAATTCATGTATGCAAAAAAGTTAGAGGAGAGGGGTGGATTTTTAACCCTGGACACCTAACTTCCGTCGAACTGACGAATACTGAATAACGAATTCGCTGTATCTTTTTGCCCTGCACGCCGATGACCGTATTGTTACTTGTCATCTCAGTACTCGCCACGGTCTCAGGAGAAGCAGGACCATCCGATATGTAAGTACACAATTCTTCAAGATGCTACGAATTTACTCGTCATCAAGACTAATGGTTAGGTACATAAATAAACCTGTCATTTTTTTGAGTTTCCAAAACTAGTGCCCCACTAAAAATTGTTTATAAATAAATATTTTTAATTACATTTTATCATATTGTTTTATTTACCAATATAACCTTTGCCTCGTATATGGGCCAAAACAAAAAAAAAATCTACAAAATCGACTCCAAATGTGATGAAGAATAACTTTTTTTTTTACGAAAACTAAAAAGATTTAAAAATTATATTAAAAAAGGTTTTTTATTCTGTTGTTCCTTTAAAAAAAATATTACTATCGCGAAATGAGCTAAAAGTCACATGGATCATATTTTATGTGCATCGGCGATAAACATAATATTATGTAGATGAGAGGCCAGTACCGTTGTTCATTAGCAAATTGGAGAAAAACATTTTTTTACGGTTGCAATACTTGTAATAAAAATAAAACGATTATGGGTAGCATGTACGTTAGTAATAAAAGAAGAATATTTTTTATGGGTTATGCACTTTTTCCTTTCCACATTCAACGTTTTCATTATGAAGAAATATCTACTTTGCACTTTTATATGAGCTGTGTGGTCGATAAAAGCATATAAAACTATTAATTTATGGATCCATGCTAAGTAAAGCTTTTAACTTAAAAGACTTCTGTATAAGGCTAATAGATAGTGTGTAGGTATTTTTGCTTTACAAAAGGTGGAGATTAAACAGTTTTCACATAATACTATGTTGTTTGGGTGTATCTACCTAATTAAAACCCAAATCTTCGACCTTGGGGAATGGACGCGCGAGCCGCCTTTTTTTAATTGAACTTAACAAAATTTATTTAGAATAAAGAAAGCAAAATTACCTACATTTTTTCGTAAATATTTTTCTTGAGGGTTATAAGTAAAACGCCGGAAGAAAATACAATTAATAAAAATTATTCAACTCTAATTTTAGCTTGTATTCCTGTTTGTGGGAACATATCAAAGACTTTGCTCTGCGAACTTTGAAGTAAAAACGGTTTTGACAAAGGAAAATGTTACCAAGCGCCATTATATTACTATGTCGCTTGAAAACATTTTCATTTGCACTTGATTCAAAACAATTCTACTATTACAATATGGTGCTTAGTAGTTGTGGGTTTTCCAATAAATACCCTCTGGGGGAGCGGGAGGGGGGGATTTGAATGTGATAAATTATGATTTTTGTCAAGAAAACCTCAACAGTTAACCCTGTGACAAAAATATTTGTTTAAAAACTAAAAAAGACAAAATCATCTATACCTACTAATTCGATTAGTCTTATAGGTAAAAATAGCAAGCGACCGATTTTTGTATTTTTTTTTTCGACGCTTGTAACATTTAAAGATTTACAGAATTAACGTGTCCGCAGATAATGTATATATTTTTATTATATTTATATTTTACTTTCACATTATGGTCGTAAAGTAAACATTTAGGTTTTATTGATAAAAAAACAAATTTTGACACAATCAATTCAAAAAAACCACCTCGCGCGTCCGACTCCCAAGGTCAAAAACTTGATTAGATACCCAAACGACCTGTTATTAGATGAATAGAAAAAATAACGAAGAAGAGTAAACTAGACATGTGTGTAGTAACGTGATAAAGTTGTATAATTTTATCGTGTCGATAAACAATGTTTACTGTCTTCTTTTGACCATTTAACAAGCTTCTAGTGTCATTAAACTATACACAGTGAAATGGTATAGGCAATTAATGAATGTTGTTAATTTATCAGTAATTACCTAAGTAGTAAACTGTAAGCTAAAAACACAATACCTATTAAAAATGAAACTGTATGGTTAAATAACAATTCCTAGCATGCACGTTTTGCACGCCATAATAATGTTATGGATTTTTGATGTAACTAACATACACACATAGCCTAGCAAAGAAAAAATGTGAAATGTATATTTTCAGCAACATTTTGAGTAAATTTACATGAAAGTGAACATGGAATAGTCGAAATAATCGCGTGCTTGCGAAGAATTATGAATGTGAAGGAAGCAAAAGTAGTGTGCCAAGACAGAGTGGAGTGGTGTTCCACCGTGTTATTTAGTTGAATTTGAGTGTGTGAGATTCACTGCACTTCGTGTACCTATGCAGTGCTCTATGCACCATAAAAGAAGGTTGTAGTAGAAGTAATGTCCAAATACGTGTACACCAATATTGGATTTTATCCAAGACGGGTATTCTCAACAGAGAATAGGGACGAAGAAGTTCTGTAGGGTAATTTAGATATTTAGGCGTTTACAGGCCTTATGATGTGTCAACCTGCTATCCGGGCATCGGATGACCTAGGTTCAAGTCTCAAGATTAAATAAATGCAAATTGTAATAATTCTATTTTTTTTTTACAAGTGTTTTTTTTTTTTTGCTTTGAACATGAAATATATTTATTTAGCATTTTTATCATATCCTCCACATTTTAAACATCTTTCTTGATTATTCTTATCTTTATGAAATACAATTATTGATATCTTTTTTGTCATATTTAATCGTATTACATTGAAAAGAAGGTGTCTTTGTGAATATCGAGTGGGTGGATTTGGTAAATTTTAAGTATTAACTACTTCACGTGAAGTGCCAACTTGTATGGTCTAGCCCTCCGCACAGCTAAATTCATACCTGAAGTTCTAACATCCAGTTGAACCGTGAAGGGGCTGGTCCTAAACCATCCATGCGCTTTGTAGCTGCAAGATATGTAGTAGTCCAGCCTTTCGGAAAAATAATTTATGCTTAATACAACTTAGGGTACTAAAATCAAGTGTTTACGTACATACTCTACTTACTGAAAATCAGTTACAGAAACACTTTTAAACTATATTAATTTATTCTATACCTACATAAGGAAGTACATTTTTTTAGTTTACAATTTAAATCTGTTTATATTTCTAATCAAGGCAGGAGCTAGAATTAGGAGCATACCACACCACGTGACTCACGGCCGCTTCCGTATAAGCCGTATTCCTCGATTTAGTCCCTGGAATTTAATATTATAGCTATAATTTTTTCACACATTTTAGATATCTACTAGATGCGTGTTTGCATCGTCTATTTTTTTAAATATATTATTTGCAAGAGATAAATGAATTATTAATAAAAATAAACAATACAAACACGCACCTGGTCGATATCTAAAAAGTGTGAAAAATTATAGCTCTAATGTTAAATTCCAGGGAGAAAATCAAGGAATATGTTCGTATGGGAAGGCAGCCGCGAGTCACGTAATCTGTCAATTTTTAAGACAGTGCTTTTGAGGCGATTTTTCGCAAAAACAGCGCTTTATAAATTGTCCGTAAAAAAAATATATAATTACTTAAAGTAACCACAGAATGCATTGAAAAAATAAATACTACTACCACTACGTATATTGGTACTGCATTGGTACACACCAAGAAGTGTATCTTGATCATTTTTTTTTTTTACATAGATGATCAGTCAAGGATATATGGATAGTTCAAGATCCTGTCTTATATCAACAGGATCTTGTACTTACAAATCAGAATACTAAAATGCATAGTTCCAAAAGAAATAAAGAAAGACGCAAAAGATAATCACAACATATTATTTAACTATGCCACCGTCTTATCTGTGGAGAATCTAAGCAAATATAAAATAAAGACAGATCATTTCCTTGACGATGGGCACAAATAAAAAATATCACATCCGATTGAGACAAGATTAGTTTCGGCACAGCGGCTGAGGCAGCCTCGGCAGGTAAACTATTACGGGAAAAAAACATTGGCGTGTGTTATTCCAGATTTATTTAATCGGCTTCCAAAAAGTATTTATGAAGAAAAAAATGTTATTAGATTTTTAAAAAAACATTAAGACCCTCTTATAGGGCACACAGTGATTGTTATGCAACGCTACCTACTTAAAATAAGAATATACTTATAATGTATGATACAAATTGTGTAATAAAAAAAGAAAAAAAAGCATTAATATGTAATGTAACCCGCAGACAAGCCCCGGCTTTGCGAGAACAATAAATACATGTATGTATTGTCTATAAAATATGTAATATGTATATTTAAAATAAATTAAAAAAAAAAAAAAAAAAAAAAAAAAGTTATACCTTCTTAAAATATAGTTTAAAATTTTTAAGAAACAAATAGCAAAAATAAAATTGCGGGATTCAAACGTGTTATTTTAAATAAGCAATACCCGCTTTCTCCCACAAATAACATCCATTCAATTATTGCCATTCTACTTCTGAGGAAGAGCAAGTGTACCATTCTTGTCGACTACTGTGAAACCTGCCTCACGGATAAATTGTGTTAGCGGGGACAACTTCTGCAGTACTGTGGATCTGTAAGACCGGATTCACACAACCTAATCTACTGACCGCAAATAAACAGCGACATTTATAATAAGAAATATCGATCATGGAGAATTTAAGCCGCGTAAGGGAGCGAACTGTGGAATAACATTAAGAGACAGATAAGGGAACGATTAGATCCGACGCCAGACAAAGGTCTGCGACGTATTAGACAGAATTGCTTGGTTGTAGTCAAAATGGGCCGGTCACCTAGCCAGAATGACGGACGACAGATGGATGAAACGCGTTCTGGTGTGGAGACCGAGAAACCAGACGACCACCGATGAGATGGGTGGACGATATCAGGAAGTTTTCTGGAAGACGGTGGATGGGAGACGCACAGGATCGGGAGGAGTGTATGCGGCAGGGGAAGGCCTATGTCCAGCATCGGACCACGACGGGCTGAAATGATGATGATAATGATGAAGGCATAACGAATGAACGATGAACGGGTGGTGGCCCAGTGGGTAGCGTCGCGGTCTCTGAGTCCAGAGATCGTCGGTTCGAATCCCCACTTCGACACGACTCGATTCCTATTTCAAGCACAAGCCGCTTAGGCTTTATTGGAAATAGTATATACAAATTGAAATATATGCAAGTATCATAAGATTGCATAGATTTCTTTTTTAATTAAAAAAAAAAAAAAAAAAAAAAAAAAAACAACATACCACATACATAAAAAAATGAGATTTATCATGCAATTTTAGATCAATAACGCTTTTTTTATACAGTGCTTTCCACTATCTGAACTTTGGTGCATAAAGCACTGCATTGATACGTCATGTGTCATTGTTATTAGTCAATTGATACATGAAGGCTAGATGGTCAGTCTCACGCTTCAAAACTAGTTCAAGGCATTTCATTTTAATTTTGTATGTAAATTGTGAATAACTACATTACAAATTATTTAGTAATATTTAGTCTAGCAGAATTATTTCTCAATAGCAATAACAAAAAGTTTGAATTCAGAATATTTGGGACAAAACGTTATTGAAAGTCTAGGGCCCAGATAACAAGCTTATCTACATCACAGATGTTACGCGTATATGACTGTAATCAGTATATTTCAAACAGATTTTAGAAATTACGCGTCACAACTGCGATACATATCGATTTAGATATGCTTGTAATCTGGGCTCAAGGTGTTATTTAGTAATAATAAAATGAAATTGGTTTTCAACGTAATTTATATCTGCTTTTGTACATATTTTGTACTTAGATTTTTTTTTAAATCACTTATCAAGATGCCCTTTTCACAATATTAGGTGCGGATAAGAGAAAGTAGTTATAGTAGTATTATGACATTTATTTTAGAAGCACTCACTTTGTAGTTATTCATAATAAAGTATTTAAATGATGAACTTTTGTTTTTAACTACTTTTTTACGAGTAATCCAACTCCTGACCAGTTTGAAGACAACACGTGTCTCTTTTTCAGCGGTACAAGTATAAAAAAAATTCCTGTCGGGGAGTTAATAATAAAAAAGGAGTTAAAAACAAAGTTTTTTTTATTATTAGTAGTAGTAAATTGCCAATTTGGGCAATAAACCCGCCAATGTACACAACTATTTGTACAAAAAGTCAAATAAATAAATAAATAAATAGTATTAGTAACCCATTTTATTTTATTATTTTGGGATGATTTTTGCCTCTACGCAAAATCCCAACTCCATGAATGACATGTATCTTATATCTTACAAAGATATGTAACGTAGGTCACCCAAACTGGTTGGACGCTATTGGAATCATATAAATATATATGTGCATTAACAAGATGGAGGAGTGTCTGGGTGTGGGATGATGAGTTAGAATTAGTTAGATAAATACATAATACCCATAGCGATTATTGAAATGTTAGTACTTTAATCATCTCTAATTATAGTATCTCTATCGCGGATTATCGCCTAGTATTACCGGCGATTTAATTGAGTACCTACCGGTGATTAATTTCATGTGAGATACCTTGGACTGGCGCTGAAGCGTAAGCCGGATCATCTTTCCTTCGTGTAACAAATGATCAAAATTCACTGTACTCGGTGTACCGATGGCCTATGCACTATTGGATGCGGATATGGAAGAGAAGTAGTAGTACAAGTAGTAATATATACTAGCAGATAACAGTCGGCGAAGCCATGTTAAATGCTAGCCCTGCGGGGCTTTTCGGCGCTTCCACGCCTTGATTTTTGGTTATTCCACCTTTAGCTGATTGGTTAAGAGTCCCAACCATTGATTAATTAATACATGTATAAATTAATCAATGGTCCCAACAAACAGAAACAATTCTTTAAAATGTCGAGTATTACCCCAGATATACAAATTAATCTTTCTTACATGTAATAACAATACAATTATCAACAAACTTTTCGAACTGTCACATAAGCCTTATTGTAAATTCAGAGTTACCGGTGTGCAAAAAATATGGCATGATTGTAAGTAGGTACCTACTCTAAGGAACCGATGGAGATTATTCTTTCCGCAGACAACACTGAGATTTATTTTTTCGGCAGACATCACTAATGTACACTACTATCATTTTTACGCTTATAATATTATATGTAATGACCGTATTGGGCTACCAAACATGTTGCGGGTTCGATTTCCAACGAAATAAATATGAAAAAATTCTTCGAATATAATTTTCACATTATGAAAAAATACTTTATTCTGGCTCTGAAGCGTATTAAATTTTTCCTTTAAGAAAAAATTATCCAGATACACTGCACTTGGTGCACAGATGCAGTTCCATATGCACTACTAGCTGCAGAGTAAGGAAAAGTACTAGTAGTTGTAATATACCTTTTGCATACGAAATGAAATGAGAGCGGTAAAATTTACTTGGGGATACCTATATTGTTTGCGAATTCCTTTCCAAATCAAAAAATTGGTAATAATAGCTTTAAAATCAATCAGAAACCCTTGGTGGTAAGTAGGTAAGGCTAAGTAAAGCATTTGTCATAATCAGCATGTCAATTTTGTATTTTTGGAAATCTGTGGTGAAGGTGTGTGTAGTACTTGCATGTTAATTAAGTTGGATTTGTCCTGACGAAGAGACGAGTTACGTCTCGAAACCGGTAAACAAAAAAATATTTTTTGATCCAGCTGTTTTTGCTACCCGTAGATAAGCTGGATTCATGTACAAAAATTCGTTTACAATGTCAGATAACATTACATTTTAAGCTTTCCAAAAAATTTTTGTTCACTGATTTTATTTCAAAAGCTTTGGGAATAAAAATTTTTATTTTTCATAACATTCATATTGTTTGCCGCATGGCATTCAATTTCATAATTTATAATTTTTGTTTGTTCAATTTTAAACCGTTTTTCAGTATTTTTTGTTGATAGTATATTTATCATCTCATCCTTTATTATTTCGTCAAATAACAAAGACAAGATATAAAGATAGATAAATATGAAAACAATTTTTATAGCTCATTTTTATATCTACAAACGAATTGTTCTGAAAAAGATAAATGAGTTTAGAAATGACAGATCTGATAATAATTTAGACAAAAGATCTCACTTTGAGGATGAAAGCGTTGTCTAGTGACAGTATCTTTGTATTATCTAAATTGTACCAGGACAGAGTGGTGTTCCATTTTATCCTCTCTGCCTACATCTTCGGAAAAATAGTGATATGGTTAGTAAGTGGTGAATTTATCAAAATCCATAAAATATAAAGTTTGATACGTTTACTTGAAATATTGACTTATTAAATAATAAAGTATAATTACAAGTACCAAAAATTGTTTTCTAACTTGCTTGCATCTTTTATATACATATGTTTTGTAACTTTTTACAACTTGTTTTAAAAGATATATATTTTCATTTTAATACCGAAAATTGATTTTAACGTGCTTGTTTTTTTTCATAAACATGTAACTTAATAAATGTACTTATTTTAATCATTTTAATGTTATGTCCATCGGGCGTATATGTACAAATAAATAAATAAATCAATATTTTACAAAATTAAAAAACTATTGAAGATATAGTAAAATGGTTCTTTGATATATACTTTAGTAGCGTTGTATCAAAAAGGCAGTCAACATAAAGAGTGTTCGCAAAACGGGATCTTTTTTTTGTTTAAGATAAACAACATATACAAGCTGGCGAATATCATTAGTGGTTGGATTCGTGTTCCTTAATAATTAAAAATTATTGTTTTTTTTATAAATAAAGCAAACAAAAAATTGGAGAGACATCTTCAGGCGTCTTCTAGTAAGTAATTAAGTTCAGATGAGCCTTACCTACACTAATAAAGATGATTGCCAAAAAATGCTTAACAATCTTCTCAACAGAGGTCACCAGCATATAAATTTTCTGTAATGCAGAACGACGAAGACGAGTTCAATATATATTGTAGTTTCAAAAATTTGTCATATAATATGGTTATCAGATGATGGGTGGAATGGGGAATGTTGTAGTACATCAAGTGGCCACTTAACCCAGCCAATGGTCATAAGCCCTGTCATAAGCCCATAATCCACATTCGTTTCCAGAGTTTCTCTGTCTCTGTTGGGATATCAATAAAAAATATTGTTTTTTCTTGCCAACTTAAGTTATCCAGAAGTTTAGCTAGAAAATTGTTTTTTTAAAATGATTTATTTGAAACCTCATAAATGTTAATAAATCGAAAAATTTGTTCTGAAAACGTCAATATTACGTTCCTTAGTTTTATGTTTAAGTGAAAAACACACGAGTTGTCCTTGTCTGAGAGTATTTGAAGATTTGAAAGGAAAATCTTTGAAAAAAAATGTTCAACAATTTCCACCCACATTAAAACATCACAATGCTTTCACTTCACTGTAGATGTAAGAAAAACAAAGTAACGAAATTGTGTTTATAACAACAACACAATTTACTTGTTTTTTTTTTTCTCAGGAAAGTTTGCCGATAAATACTCAGATTTTAGAGATATGACCTCGATATTTACTGACCTTAAGCGACCTTCTTAAGGTCAAAAAGATTATTACTTACGAAAGTAATGTCACTGACCGATCATAACTGGATCCACCCCATTACACATGACAATCTCGTAAAGTAACAACTTTATACAAAATAACATGTGCATTCATTATCTTTTATACAGAAAGCTTTTCATAGATCAACAGATGTAATTTATTGAACTCTCTTATTTGAAATCGATAACAAAGATGATCTTGAATTGACCCTTTTTAATTAAAATAAATAACAATTTTTAATGAAACACTAGAAATAAAAGATATGAGCAGACTTTCACAGCCTTCGGGATACGGATTATAGTTTTCTAAGTTATTATGCCGTGTTTTTGGGCTCAACGTTGCAATGTTTGGGCACTTAACCCAGCCAATGACAGGTCATAAGCCCTGTAAACGCTTAAATACCTATATTCCCGAGTTCAAAAAAATCCACTTCATTTCTGTAGAGATTTTAAAATCAATAAAATTGTTTTATTTGCCCAAAAATTTTCGAGAAAATTGAGTAGGAGACACATTTTTTTAAAATCATTTATACAAATTTTTACCAAATATCACTTATTAAGTAAAACAATTAATACTATCCATAAAGAAATCAAAATCAAAACCGAATTTAATTAGAATTGGTGCAATTTTAATAAATCTGCTGTACTTGTTAAAGCTTTTAAGAAAAAAAAAAATTTTTTTTCAAGGTCAGATTTAAAAATCTTGTTATACATTCGACTCTAAATATGACGTAGATTCGTCAGTTTTCAGGATGTACTACGAGTTTTGTTACTCCCTATATCTGTGTTATTAACTTTGTGCGCTTTTTTTACTTTTCTACAAGATATAAAAATTTTTAGTGTCTATAAAAAAGATAAGAAAATTTAATGAAATATTATCAAGGACTCACAAAAAATGGTCTATCAACCAACCTTAGTAGTAAAAACAGGCTTTCAAAAATTTTGTATGAAAATATTGTAAAAAAAACGATTAGGGTACAGTTTAATTTGAAAATTTATTCGCGCCTTTTCAGGTATCAAAAAATAAGGTAATCGTTCTTATATTTTTGATTGATGTAAAACCAGAGAACGTAACGTTTTTAACTTGTCAAAAGATTATCCCAACCAAACTAAAAATAAGTACGGGCAGAGAACTTTAGAATATTTAATTCCAAAAAATTTTAATATATTGCCCAATGAATTTAAATCGTGTAACAATGCTAATAAAATTATTTTTATTTTAAGGAATTGGTTGGAAGATAGAACTTCTTTATATGCACCACAATTTATTTATTATATATTGATTCACCATATGCATTTTTCGTATCTCTATTCCTTTTAGACGGCATTATTTTTGTTTTCAAATGTTATGTTTTATTTTCTCAATAAAGAACTTTCTCTCTCTCTCTCTCATATATTCAGTTGTGTCTTAAATTTATATTTAACAAAACATAGTTCTCATGTTGGATCTGGTAGATTTTATATGAGGTATCTATAGGGTATGTTATTTGGTCTCGGGTAGTTTATTTTGTTATTTTTTTACTCTGCAGGAACAAGAGATTCAGATAAGTGAAATTCAATACTTGAAAAATACTACCCTGTCTGAGGTGCAAAGTTACACACTGCGTCACTCACTATGTCATCAATAGGGATCTACGTCATCACTAGACATCTACGCCACACGTTTCGTGCATTGGCGTAAATGCTGTAGTCTTTAGATGGTGGAATTTGATAATAAGTGGTTTTATCAAATTAACCCTGGGAGCGTAATTTTTTTTTTTCTCACACTAGTTTTCATAAGTATGGCAGATTAAGTAAAATTGCTCCCATTCTTATTAAAACGTTTTTTAATTTTACTTGCATTATGAATAGTGTGAATTTGAGTAAATACATGATATTTAATAACAATATACGAAAAAAATTCGAAAAAAAAAATCAACTTCGTAATCAATTTTCTCGAAAACTAAGGTTAAAATAAAAAAAAAAATTCTATAAAATCGACTCCAAATATGATTTAGATTCACTGGTTTCCCGCTTGTACATCGAGTTTGTTACACCCTGTATAGGAAAATAATAAACTTGGTTTATTTTTTATAAAATTTATTTATAAAAGAAAAATATTTATGAAAGACAAATTATTATAATTTTTTATGACACATTTTATTCATCAATATGAAAAACTACCATGTCTGTTAAAGCTCTTCACATTGACCTCTAAACGTGCGCATTGCTGGCTTCTAATGCCTCTGTTGAACCTTTTTTATTAAACAGAGGAAAAAATTCGAAAATGTGGTTTTAGTTTCGTAATGCCCGAAAAAACTTTTAAAATGCATCATCTTGCATGAGTTAACGCATTTTTGTAAGGAGAATGAAACGTTTAAAGATAGCGTGACATAGTATTTTATTTTTCTTTACTAACCTCTACAAGGAAATTTCGTTCTTGAATTTTGTAAGCTACTGGACTAAAAACACCTTCTAAAAATGATAATTATAATCTTAACATATTTTTCAAATAATTCACATGAACTTACATTCAAAACACACATGAAGACTGCCAATTTCCCGATTTTGCTAATAATTACCACTTAAGCGAACAGTATTACTCTTTTATTACTTTAGTCACGCCATTTCACTCACGTCATTAAAGTTTAATAACATCTATAATCGATTATACGTTTGCCTGACTTTTCTCTATTCCTCTTAACTTTAAGTCTTTTAACCTTACAAGTGAAAACCAATACAGGAAAAGAGATTGATACCATTGCTGGGAGGCTCAACTATTAGGAATTTGAAATTTAACCAGGTAAAATACAAAAGGCCAGCTTAAATCAGATATTCTAAATACCAAAATAACTGTTTCTCAGTTTAAAAAGCTTGTAGCTACAAACATAATGTGAACTTATTTTTAAAAAAATAATACCAATTTTTCAATAAAACCTTCAGAAAAAACATTTCTTTTTCTTGTATACTACTACTACTTATCTGTGGTGCATAGAGCACTGCATCGGAAAACCAAGTACAGTGTATCTTGATCATTTTACTAGATGAAAGTAGGACGATCAGTCATACGCTTCGTCAGTATTTGTATGTTGGTTTAGTTCTATCTGTCCTGACGAAGAGACGGGTTGCGTCTTGAAACCAGTAGGCATAGGAATGTTAGTGAGAGATTATATATAATTATTTATTTACATATATTAAATATTGTAATAAACGTGTTGTATGCTACATTTCAACAAAAAGAGCAATGTCGTTTTGAATAAATGAAATGATTACATTTAAACAAACTAACCATCACGCCATTTCCCCGTAAGGGTAGGCAGAGAAGATAGAACGCCATACCACTCTATCCTGACATACTTCCTTTGCTTCCTCTACATCTATACATCTTCTCATGCACATACGCTGATTATTCCGACTTATCACATGTCCATTTAAACCACTAAAATCATTAAAAACAAAATACTTTTAGAGTCTCAAATTTAAATGGTGGATTATTACTTCTTTATCAAAAGCTCACTGTCGCAGTGATGAAAAAATAAAAATACTTGTATTTAATCGAAAAGCTAACTATCCATTATAAAATATTAAAAATGGATGTGAAAAAAACATTTTATTTTTATAGTTAAGTAGTGTAGTGGGCTACTACGTTGAATTACCATCATGAGGTTAAACCACCCACAAATATTTATCATTTATCAAATATTTAAAATAAATTCGTTTTAAAAATCATTAAATAATAAATTGTACGTTTGGAATGTGCACTTTTGTTAAATATTAAATACATTTTAAGTAGGTATACATTTAAGTAAATGGACTATCGTTATATTAACACGGACTTAATATGCCATCACCTAATAACAAAGAGGAAGCTAGGGTTGCTAGAAGCCTCCACTGAAACTTGAAATTGTTAAAAAAGTTACCCGCATGTGACATACATATAATATGATAAATACACGAGTTATAAATCCAAAAATTTGTTGAAAATTTGAAGGACTTAATAATATATTATTTTCCTTATTTATTTTCAAAAAAACAAAAACACTCCACACAGTAAGTTATCCTCAGAACGGGTTAGGAAATGGTATGGGATTAATGATAATTTATTTTTATATTAAAATGAATATTTATATTTTTATTTTATTTTTTATCTGTTGTGCTGATATTGAATTAATATTTTTTAGTTTTAGTTTTGTTTATTTGATCCGATTGTTTTTTAATTTTTTTTTTATGCTGTATCAACAATAATGCAAAATAAATTATTTTACAAGTTATTACAAACAAAGCAAATATATATACATTTTTAATACCTTGATCCTACGATTATAAGACTGCTAATTATTACCCAATACTTAACTAATGTTTTACCTTAACACTTAATGCATACCTTTATATTGTATAGGCTATGACAGTTGACTCACGATACGGAGGTTCGGGTTTGATTTCCCGTGAGAAAGCAAAAATAAAAGTTTTTTTTTTCAAGCCTGGGTGTTTGTGATGTCTCCTCTGTAATTGAACCTCCTGGCAAGTTGAGGCGTTAAATAAAATAAAAATAATATAAACAAAATAAGTTGATGAAACAGCTTAACATGTACCTATAGTAGGTAAGTACGTGTTATCAATGATATTTTTTTTCCATTTTATACCTAATATTATTCAAAATTGACCAAATAAAATTTTTGAAAAATGGCCGAATCTATTTTTTTTTTTCAAAAAATCTGTAAAAAAAATTAATTTTATTTAAATAATTCACACCTGATTTAAGATTTTATTAGGTTTTTTTATAAAAACAAAGTTTTATGTGATGAAAATTTCTTCAATAACTGTGTATCAATTACTTGCCAATATGCTTGTTATGGTGAATACTAATTTCGATAGTAATTTAGGTTTGCCAGTGTCCCCCATCTCCCCTGCAGTATCAATTGCATTTCTGCAAGAATGTCGACACTGGATAGCTGCAACAACCTACTCTTACACTGCACTACCAGATGCACTTAGGTTCACATATAAAAGTGGACACGGTTTAACGATCCTATGCATTTTAACTGCAACTCTTCGCAAGTTCGGGGTCTTAGCTTAGAGTGATATTAAGTTGATTCGGTACAATTTAAGTGAAAATCTGTGGTTAGTGTTATCAAAATGAAGGCGTTTACTTTTTTGGTTGTTTGTATTATGATGGCGAGCTGCTATGGAGATAGCGGGAAAGAGTTTTCGTATGGAAACACGGTAAGAATTATTTATCTATGGGTATTTATTTTTTGTAAAATGTGAATATCTATGCATAAGAACCAAAGAGCAACATCTTGAAATCATATTTTTCCGAGGACGGATTTAAAAACGTTGATTTTGAAGATGTAGCCTCATGGCTATCAGGCTTAGATGTGTTTTAATTGAACGTACTCGTATTTAAGTTTTGAATGTGAATAAAAATAGGTAAAAAATAAAACTAGGCTTGTAAATATTACCATCATTGAATCTAAATACCATCAAAATATTACAATAACCTTTTTCTTCATTTTTTTAAACTGTTTAAAGATCCTGAAACATAAACATAAAGTATTATTTCTGATCATTGAAAAATTTTAAATATTTATTTAGCAATTTTCGTGTAGATTTTTTATTTGTTTAGTAGTAAAATGATTGATATCTAGGACAAAAGATACTTATGAACCAGTTATTTTATTTTAGATTTTCTTTATGTTTGAAAACCGATGCTTAAAAATAAAATTCATTAGGTACTCTCAAATATTTTTGTAAGAATTACGAAAGTGCTTTTCTTTAATTTTTTTATCTATTCAGAAAAAAAATTCTCACATAAAATATATTTTTTATAAACGCATCTAGCTCTAATAAAGTAAGAGCATTATTAAAATTCAAAAACAAAAATCAAATAGAGTACCGTTTTATTATTGCTTAGTTTGGAGTTCACGAAGGGTCGAGTTTCACCATCAATCGATTGAAATAGAAAAAGGCCTCTCAAAGTAATATAACACCCATATTTCTCTGACAGTTTTTTTTGTGCACACAAAAAAATCTAACAAATACTTTAATTTTACTTAACGGATAAAGTGAATTTTTACGATAATGTTCCAACACGTTTTACAATAATGGCAAAATCATCTATATTTGACACTTGTTACATTTACGAGTGTTTTTCTCCATTAAATTATTAATGGTATAAGAGTATAAAACCTCTTCGACCGTAACTTTGAAACGTGCTAAGCGCCCTAGTGCATTACTGAAAGGTTATTACTCTGAAAAGAAAAGATGTTGGAAAAGTCACGGACGGGTGGGTATGAAACTGCATAATGCATGTTGAATTACGTTTTCTAGGGATTTGGCCTGTTACAGTTTGTAACAAAGTAGATCAAGCTTTTTTCCTGAATTTCCTGTTTTCCGAATAGTTGTATGCATTTTTTTGTTTTTCTGGTGTCCTGATCAAAATGCAGTGGTAATTTCCTGGCATTGTAATAACAACAAATGTTGTTATATATATGTATATACACATATATAACAACATTTTGAATGTATACAAATACTACTTGTAGACAAATTACTGGATTATACCCATGCTGGGCTGATATCAGATATTATTGATATCCCAACAGAGACAGAGAAACTCTGGAAACGAATGTGGGTAATCTAGGCGTTTACAGGGCTTATGACCTGTCATTGGCTGGGTTAAGTGGCCACTTGATGTATTACAACATTCCCCATTCCGCCCATCATCTGACAACCATGTATGACAAATTTTTGAAATTTGTATATAAGAATCCACATGCGAGTTGTGTTTTCGACAGATTTAAGAACTCTTTTAAATCTGTGCAAAATATTATTTTCACAATAATGTAAGCGGGCGTTACACTACGGGGATATCTTCTTTTTTAAATTCTGTTTATCCGCTCAAGACTTTTAGTAATAACAAACCAGTTGCGTGATATTCACGTGACATACGTTTGAAATTGGGTCACGTTAAGCGCACCCATTTAAGTACCCGGCGCTGATCTATGTCGCTATATAAAGATGCGCATTTTTGCTAACAATTCAATTTTTGTAGGTATATAAAAATAATTATTTTAAGGGGTGGTAAATTATTTTGTTTAACTTTTGCAAATTAAAAAAAAAAATGGGATAACATTATTTGTCTGTCAATCATTGATTTTCAATATCTGGATCCCAATATAAAACATAATGAAAATATGTACTAATTTAATCACATTGAAAACTAGAATATTTGGTAAATAAGTTTGTGGTCCGTATCTAAAATTTAATATTAAAATCAATCGAATTTTCTCTGAGGATTGAACTTATTTTGGAAAAAATGGTTCATTGTAATGCATATTTTACCATTAAATTTAATGTAAATGTAAATGGTAGAAGACAATAACTAATAAAATGACCAAAACAAAATAGAGATCAAATAAAACAAATCGTAGTTTAGTCACGCTGTTTTTCTTCTTCTACTTTTTTTTCGCAACGTTTACTCCTATGTGGAGCATATGGACATAATTAGGAGGGCAACCCTCACTTCTAGAATGTCATTAGTACATCTTTAACATAAAAAAAATAATTACGTTCCTGTAATGTGAATGACCCAAGATAAACAAATTGAGATACCGAACCCAAGTATTCTAATCTGAATCCAGAGATCCCCGGGTTGAATCCCCACTTCGCCACGACTCTATTCCTATTTTCAAGCACAAGCCGCTTAGGCTTAGTATTTACCTAAAAATAGTATTAACGAATTGAAATATGTGCAAACATCAAAATATGATAAATCACTTTTTAATTTTATGGCATTGAAAACCGATATCATTTTAATTATTTTATCTCAACAGGCTAGACCTAATAACAAAGAGAAATTTGAGTCCGTACATATTTATGTATGTTTGAAAATACACAACTTTTTTTTTACTCCATTACATATTATTGTAATTTTATATTAGTGACACGTTTTATAAGTTGCTGGTATTATTGTTTTTATCTCTGAAAATTTTCACTTGAATTGAATATTTAATATAATACAAAAAACACCTTTTAAATTTTTTTTTGGTTAGAAGTGAAATTTTGTTAAGGAGTCACCTCAAAACCTTTATTTAAATGTATTTAATTGAGAACTCTGCTCTATTTATTAATACTTAAAGAAGCCTGTAGTCATTAAAATAAAAGGGAAATAATACCTAAAACTACGCCCAAAAGTTTTGAAAAATTCTTAGTTTTATATCTCCACTGGATTTAATTCGGGTATCAAAGGGTTTTCAAAAACACCCAGTTGTGAGAAATATTACTTTTCATTTTTATGATCCGTGAATCGAACCCGGATCCTCCCCCGTTATGTCCATCGTCTTATTTACTATTTATTTATTTGTATATTCAACAAAGGTCTTAGTCATTACACTACAAAGTTGCCAATCTATTATGGGCCTTATCAATATATTTTTCCAATATTTTTTTTAAGTTACTGCATTCTACCTTTCACATACAGATTTACTGTATCTCTCTGTGATGGGTGTCATGATTTTATCGAGTTTCAATGCCTAAAAAGGTTCGAAAGGGGAAAATAGAGAGGATTTATATATTCGAGAACAAAGCAAGGATATCCCTAAAAAGGATAAATTGTATATTCTCAAAGAATAAAAGATACACAAAAAAGAGTCAGGATATTCAGGAATTGAGTTTTTTATTTTTATTTAGAAACCCTGTCATATTATGGTTTTGTTTGTTTTTCGCAAGCTTATATTTTTATTTTGAATGATTTGCATGTTACTTTTAATGGGAAAAAATATTTAAAGTTCAAGCAGATTCATATTTATATATCGATATGATAAACATATTTAAAAAAAGTTAAGCAACGATTGAAATTCAAAATGTATGTATAGTATAAGTCTAATAGATTTTTTTTGTGGGTGGAATAGGGAATGTTGTCATATAAATCAAAAGCCCTGTAAACGCCTAGACACTACTTTGGGAACCTATGAGTTAAACTGATATTTTAAATTTTATTTATTGAGCACTGACTAGGTCAAGAATTTTGTGAAAAGATTTTCATACTCTGAAGCGTAAATTTGTGTCCATATTTTCATGAATTATTTAACCAGGCCAGAGCAATAAAACGGATGTCACGTAACTAAAAGGCTATGAATAGTAAGGATCAAGTAACTTCCTTGGAAATTTGACTAATTTACATGCAAAAATTTGAACCAAATTTATTCCACGTTAAAAAATGTTTTCTGAGGAAAATGATAGACGTAAAATTGTAATGTAAATGAAAAGTTTTAATAAGTACTTTGGAACTTTTACGTAAAAAAAGACATTTAATGTTCATATTGTAGGAAACTTTTCGAAGATTTTTCCAAATTTAAACTCAAGATGTAAGGTCAATTTAATTCTGAGACAAAACGGTATCTCAGATGAGTTGTAAAAAACTTTTTGAAAGAAAAGTTTTCAAACAAAATTTTATGGTAAGTTACCGATGGTGGGTATACTGGCTCAGTAATAATTTATTACAAAACACCTTCCTTCCTTTCCATTTTCCGCACATGATGGTGCATAGGGCACTGCATAAGTACAGCAAGCGCAGCTTAACTTCATAATTTGTTACATGATAAGTATTACGTTTTAGTCCATGAAATAGTCATTTTAAAAATCTCATCTAAATAAGGTGGACGCCATAGCTATTGGACACTAAACTCAAGAAAAATATTTTACAAATAAAGTATTGTTTGAGCTGTATTAACATCAGCTTCTCGGCGCCGGCGTCCTGGTCGTCCACTGTTGACAATTCGTCGGCAGTTTGCGTCAGAGCTGCGGGACGTGGACTTGACTTGGGAGGATGCACGGGAGCTGGCGGCCGATCGCTTGGCCTGGAGGCAGTTTGTGGATTCCATATGCTTCACATTGGGAGCGGATATGGTATGATGATGATGAATGATGATGTATTAACTTAATTATATCATTTTAGGTATTTTTTGGGGAGAGATTTAATGGCCTTTTATAAAACCTATTCGAAATTAGTAAAGGAAAAATTCAATTTATCTTTTATATTAAAAAAGGTGTAATTTACAGTAATTTGATACATTGTCATTTTTCTTGTATTATCGGTATTTTTCAATTTATCAAAAAAATATAGACAAATACTTATAGATTAAGCTTAAAAAAGTTCTGAGTTTTGAAGGATTTTTTTCCTAGTGACACACTCTGTTTAGTTTAAGTTAATTAGTAAGTCTATAGCATAAAAGTATTTATGTAGAACTAAATAAATATCCAACAAAATCATCATCATCATCATACCATATCCGCTCCCTATGTGGAGCATATGGAATCCACAAACTGCCTCCAGGCCAAGCGATCGGCCGCCAGCTCCCGTGCATACCTCCCAAGTCAAGTCCACGTCCCGCAGCTCTGACGCAAACTGCCGACGAATTGTCAACAGTGGAAACCTGATGCCTTGTAAAATAGGCAATCATGGTTAAGGCTCTCGGGAGGCATACGTAGTATATGGCCTAGCCAGCCGAAACGCCTTCGCCGATGACAGTAGATACCAAGGGTTGCTGTGTCCGTTGCCTCACCTTCGTGTTCCTTACAAATTCAAAACAACGCACACCTAAAATTCTTATAAGACACCTATTCTCAAAACTCAGAAGTCTGCTATCTTGGGCCCTGGTTAGGTGCCACGATTCGCAGCCATAGAGGAGAACAGGTGTGATGCAGGAGTTATAAAGGCGGCATTTTGTTTTAACCGAGTAAACATCCGATCTCCAGACGGCTTTCATACTGTTGAATGTTTCAAATAAATATGCAATAAAAAATAATTTTAAAAAAATAGAGTTATTTAGAGTTTTGCTTAAGTTAAAGCTTTCGATTGATCTGCAATACTATAAAAATATTTAGATATTTATAGTGATGATTCCTAAATCAAGCATTTTATGCATAAAATATAATGGTGTTATGGTGGAGGTGTTATATTAAATTCTAATAAAATACGCTTCAGCTTTTTTTAATACCGTGATCTATCAAGGTGACGTGAAAAGTGACACATTCATAAATATGGAATGTAAACTGCTGGAAGCTAACAGCAGTGCGCAAGTCAGATAGTGTCACAGTTTAAATTGCACGTATTTTTCGTACCACCAAAACTCTTGGTTTTAAAATACAAATCCCTTATCTGAACTCAATGGTGCATAGAGCATTGGTACACCAATTTCAGTGTATCTTGATCAATTTATTACATGAAGATAAAAATGATCAGTCTTTCGCTTCAGAACCATCACAATATACAACATTTACACATTGTATTTATCTTCAATTCAACATATTTATTTATTGATGATTTGTCATTTCTCAGTGCTAAATGTTTAAAGCATTTTACATTTAATTTATTTTATATTTTACTTATTTATTTTCAATTTTACTTATTCATTTTCAATTTACTTATTTATTTTTAATTAAAAATTTTTAATGCATTTCACGTTTTATTTATTTTAAATTTCACAAAAATTGAATATGTCATACCAGAATGTGTTGCTACCTATTTTTTTGTAATATTTTTTTTTCTTATTTTATACAATATTTGAATTATGTAATGTAAAAACCCCTTGGGCGTGGATATTATTTAAATAAAATAAAATATACATATTATATTCATGCTTGAAAGTGACACGTACACCAACAAATGTTATTTGTTTGAACCAAAAAACGTTTTTTACGATCGAGTTGATCGGTCCGGATATAGGCAATCGTAAAAAAAGCTTTTCGAATAACGGATAGTGGAATTGGAATTTTTTTTCGGCTAAGCTATTCCGATTTTTATTCATGGGGAGTAATTTTTTATTAGTAGAAATAAGTATTACTGCCCACCTCGTAGCATAGGCTGCTACCATGCATGAGGTCGCGGTTCGATTCCCGTACGGAATCAACATGACATATTTATTTACTTGTGATGTGTGCCAGGACAAAGTGGTGTGGCGTTCTATCCTCTCTGCCTATCTCTTCGGGAAAATGGCATGATGGTTAGTTACCTCCTATATGGTAGGCCAAAGCCCATCACTACATCACGAGGTGGACAAAAACAAGTACCATAATTAGTTTTATCACATAACATAATATGTATTTTTATTTTCTGAACAAGAAACTGCAGAAGAAACTGTATAGTTTTCTAACCAGTATAAAGTGCGTATTGGACTTATACCTAATAGAGTTTTCTTGTGTATAATTATTTATTTTAAGGTGTCTTTTGATATATGTATGTTAATTATCAACAATAGGATCATTTATTGTTTAGCGTAAAATAGCAAATTTAGGTATTTCTCAGGATCCAACTCCCATAAAAATGCGAAGTGCTTTTATACAATTCAAAACCTTATATTTACTTGAAGAATAGCCTTTCGTCCTCTCCGTATCCCAACAATACCCTTCAGTAAAAAAAAATACAGGGAAATGCTTTTATCTGGAAAAAAAGGCTTGATCATTAAAATGGTGTTGACTCTGTGAAAATATATCTCGAAACAGCAATTTATAAAACAATTTTTAAAAATGAGTTAAGTTTGAATGAAGTTTTTTACAAACTTTTTTTTGAATTCAATTTTTTCTTTTAGCTTTTTTATATTAATAAAAGAAATACTTGAATAAAAAATTTTTATGTTGACTCCCTACGGAATCGAACTCGCGACCTCTTCACGGGAGTCAGAGCTCTACCCCAGCTACGACGGGCAAATAAAAAAAAATAATACAAAAAATAAAATATTTCATACTATAAAACAAAGGGGCCCCGTTTTGGCGTTTCGGCGCAAACAAACCCTGTCCCCAGAAAATTCCTTTGGGACAGAAAAATTGGGGGTTTCCGGTTTTTCATTTAAAAAAATGCGGGAAAAAAATTAAAAAATTTTGATTCCCTTTTGGGGGAAAAAAAAAAACCCCTTGGAAAACCTTTTTTTGTTTTCCCCGTAAAACCCCCCCCCGGGGGTTGGGGAAAAAAAAAAACAAAAAAATTTTTGTTTTTTTTTTGGGAAATTAAAATTTTTTCCACATGGGAAGGGGGGGATAAGGCCCCCGGGAAAATTTTGGAC
>JAGVSP010002492.1:0-26493 GCA_022494985.1 Micrasema minimum | reverse complement strand
TTAAACTACCTCCTTATTGCTTCCTGGGGCACATAAATCTACCAGGAGTAAAGGAAGAAGGAGAGATTTCATATCCAAATGCTTTTGCCATACATTTTATGTTCGCCCATATGTTTGTAATAAAAATGCCAACGCAGCGGTCAATGGGGATTTCACCTAAGCCGTTAACAGAATTTTGAAATTCAGTGAAACCAATTTTTCCTGTTTTTAATCTGATTTAGTGTTTCGGTTGAGATTATTTTATTACCTGCTTTTTTGTGGAAAAATTCAATGGCTTAAACGCTAATTCATAATTCGCACCACGAAGGTTCATATTTTGATTCCCCGTTCGATCAAACGAATTGAAAATGATTATTCTGGTTGTTTTGTGATTAAATAATTCTATTAATAATGAACTTGGCACTATGCACCCTTTGGGTGCGGATAGGGTAATATAGTAGTAATGATATTTATAATAGAGACTCACCTGTAGCGGTTGTAAAAATGAATAAAGGTGCTTAAGAGATAAAAGTAGATAGGTTTTTGTAGCTCCATGGTTAATTTATTTACTTATCAAAATTAAAAAAAAAAATACATGTAGCATACAAAATAAAATATTATTACGGTATTACAGAAAATTTGTTATTAATTTTTTTTTAATATGTATATTTTTATGTATAATATATTATATATAAAAATATACATCTTTTAATATGAAATATAATTAAAAGATAGAATTTTTATTGTTTACGAATTATGCTGAATGAAAAAATAATAAAATACAAAAAAGAACAGAGCAATTCATGTATTATTATAGAATAACAAAATTACTATACTCAGAATTAAATTACAATGACGTTAAAATTGGTAAAAAGCTTATTTTATTTGGTTTGATTTTGAAATTTTTTAGATATATTTTATTGTGATTAATAATTTATCAAATACGCTATTTACAAAATATATTTAATTGCAAATCAAAGCGGAGACGGCGTCAAATACTTCTAGTAATACTTCTAAATAATTAGTAAATCCTTGATGAAATCTCTGCACAATGTGTTCTATTTCTGTTTTAAAATTTATACACAGCTTAGGAAATATCTCATCTAATGTTTGCGGTTAAACTGAGATGTGATATGCTGACGTCACAAGACGGGAACACGAAGTTTCACGTAGGGTTTTAATTACATTTCCCGCACTTTAAACTAATTGACGACAATCCCTTCCCTTACCTTTAACCTTTTCTGTCCATTACGCTTCCGAAAATGAAATTCCTATTGATTTCTACACATTGTTCGTATTGAATAGAGCTCATTCAGGGGTAGATTAGATTTAGTAAAAGCGCTTACCTACTAAATATTATTTACGAAATATTACACATAATTCTTACCCGCCATTTTCACGAAAAATCACTTGAAGGGCAAAAATCAAATCAATGCTCTCCCACCAGAAGTGCGCAACTGTGAGAGTGAAGTGATGTTTCAAAATAAACTTAATACTAATTAGTTTTCTAAATCTTTTGATCAAATTTGACAATTCTGTGGGCGGAAGGGACAACGGAATGAGTAAAAAAAATCGAGTTTTGAGTTAAGTATGCAGAGTGATTCTTTAGATACATATCTGTCCAGGAAAAATGAAATGAGTCGGAAAATAAAATAAAATTTTATTAGAGTATTTTATTAAGACAAACGACATGAAATTTTTTTGAAACCATTGGCAAGGACTTAAGGTTATGTGTACTTGTTTCAAATGAGATTATTTTTTGAACTTTAAGTTAGCAAAGAACAATGACGTTAGTCAAAACTTGGTTCAATGTTCCTTTCCGCTTTTGTCCATTTAGTCCTACAAACTTCACACCAAAACCAAAGCGTTTTAGTTGCCGAATCACGTCACCCTTAAATTTTGTTATGGCTCTCATTCCGTTGTTCCTTTCGCCCACAAAATTGTATTTTCTACTCACAGAATATTGATTTATTTTAACATTTTTCATAATAAGATATAAATCACTTTTTGACGTCATTCATAAAATCAAAAGATTACAATTTACAAAAAATATCACAAATTAAAATAAAAATAACATAACAAAACTATACAAATAAAAATTAACACGTCCAAGGGTTTGGATTTTCAAAATAGTCACCTATCTGGTAATGGGCCTTCGAGCATAGTTTATTTTTAACAATTTATTTTAATTTTTTTGATACATAATGATTGAATGCTTTCTGGCACCTTGTTATACAAGCGTTTACATTGCCCTCTAAACAACTTACAGACCCTTTGCAGACGGCTTATAGTATCTGCAAATTTGTTTTTAAAAATAAGTTTCATTCTATTAAAATTTTCCGAGCCGTTAAATTCAATATTTAAAGCGCCCTTGAGGTATATTTATACAAAAACGGCGCTATGTAAATTATCCTTAATAAATAATAAAAAATTACATTTTATCTTTTGTTTAATAACAGTGCATTGCAATATTTTATTTGCGCTTAAAATAGTTGTTACGTGACATATTAAAATATATTGAAAGTTTTCAGATACGACCCTTTGTGAAACGGAAATACAGTTCGTTTTGCAGGTTAACAGATGTAAATATATCATCATCTTGATTGCTTTATTAATCACACTGGCACTTTAGTACATTGACTGATGGTATATTTTGTTTAAATATTTATACTGTTAAATAATATTACATGCATGTACGATTATCTAACACATTTTCAACCTTTTGATTCTCTCAGGCGAATGTGTGGTAAGACTTATGATAGGTGTACAAATGTCGACAAAATTAAGAAAGGGCTTTTACGATGGTTTTGTCATGTGGAGCGAATGAGTGATGAACGAACGGCTAAATATAAGTTTAAAATGCAAGTGTGCCTGGATGTAGAAGCCGAGCAAGGCCGAGAAAGACATGGAATGACAAAAAAAAAAAAAAAAAAAATATGCTATTTACACATATTTAATTTTGTATGTACTATTTTCAATAAAGCCTTAAAGCGGCTTGTGCTTGAAAATAGGAATCAAGTCGTGGCGGAGTGACAACGCTACCATTGGGCCATCACCCGTTCGCATAATATATATTGAGTTAAAATATAGGAATGTGATGTTTTGTGGAAATTAGTGATTTTCAATATCTAGTAACAGTAAAAAGATTCGTTACAGCTAATACATCTATGTATGTTGAATTCATCAAATTTGTAAAAGTTTCATTGTTACCATTCAATGCATTTTTCATTTGACACAAATTCTGGCTGGTGGAATCGATTTTGTCGTTTTTCGCAAACAATTTATTCTATTATTATTGATATCCCAACAGAGACAGAGAAACTTTGGAAACGAATGTGGGCTATCTAGGCGTTTACAGGGCTTATGACCTGTCATTGGCTGGGTTAAGTGGCCACTTCATGAACTACAACATTCTCCATTCCGCCCATCATCTGATAACCATATATGACAAATTTTTGGAACTACTATATACACCGTGTCCCACGATGAGACCGCGAAACTCCGGAGGGTGATTGTTCATGGTATTCTGAGAAAAAAATCCATATAAAGTTTTTTGATCCGGGGCATTTTTAATAATTAATTTAAAAAAAGTATTAATAAAAAGCGACTATGTAATACTGGCTTCTGTTTGAAATGCTAGCGGTGGCGGGGTGGCGGTGGGCGGGGAGGAGTGGGGGTCCGCTCTGGTCGGACATTCAAAATTCGAATTTCATATCTGAAATTGGTGCAGGTCACGTGGTGTTAGCCAGTTCAAAAATGGACGGTATTACACGCGTGAATTTTTATTCATATTTTAATCATTTTTTTAAGTTTTTTGAAAAACTTTATTAAGATTTTTTTCTCAGAATATCATGAATAATGACCCTTTGGAGTTTCGCGGTCTCATCGTGGGAAACGGTGTATATAATATTATATACCTACCTTTTTTTTGTTTATTAAATATATTGATTATCACTAAATTTTTCTTGTTATTTTGATGACACAAATAATTTTGAAGCAACCTGTACAGCTGAAATGACAATGATGGCCAAATTTTAAGTTACTTGCAAAATCCGCCACATCCTTAACTGTGATTAACAAAATCCGCCAGAATCCAAACGTGAATATCAAAATCCGCTACATCCATATTTTTTTTACATTTAAACATCCTTTTTTTAAAAAATACTGAAGAATTTTCAATAAAAAAGGCGAAATTCTTAATTTCATAATATTATATTTTAAGATAGACAAATATTTTGAAAACAAATGTTACCCAGAGAATTTTGCATTTTTTGTAAAATCGACCTATATGGATCTGGCGGAGTTTGAAGGTAGGCGACACTACTAGAAGACGCCTGAAGATGTCTCTCTCCAACTTTTTGTTTGCTTTATATTTTAACCCTGTCAACGCCTAGATAATCCACATTCGTTTCGAGAGTTTCTCTGTTTCTGTTGGGATGTCAATAAAATTTGATATCAGCCCAGCATTGGTATAATCCAGTTATTTGTCTACAAGTATTTGTATACATTCAAAATGTTGTTAAATATTTATTCTGTAAGAATCATGCGTGCATGCTGTAATAAAATATGATGTTTTATAAAGATTTTTACAGTTGGATAAATGTGGCAAAAAAAACTGTCTTGTCATATACAGAATCTCTCTTGTATCTAATTTATTTCACTTGCGACAGGGCACCCTTACGCAATATTCGGGTACATTAAACATCAGAAAAACGTCCAGCGCAAGTCCCAAGATAATCACAAACCCTGACGTACTTAGTAGATAACAATATTACATTATATACTAACGACACAAACGAAACCAGCGGATAAAAGCACAATTTCTACGACCGTTTTGCTGAAACCCTTTTTTCGTTTTCCCCACGTAGGTATTGTCCAGAGAGAGGAGCGGAATTTTCATTTGAAGATATTGAGTTTTACGAATGAATGTAACTCGGTTACGTATGGCCAGTTACGCGGTCCTTTTGAACAGAAATTCTATAAAATTGGTGCTCAATTTTATATTTGACGATTAAATCGAGAAAGATTTAAAAAGCCTTTGATGCTTTTTTAATTCATGCATCTTCATTTTAACGCTTTCAGATTTTTTTTAAAGTTTCAATCAGAATATTCTTTAGTGTTTTAACTCCACATAAACTTTCAACAAATAAAATAACACTTATTTTTCTGATTATTTCAATATTTTAAAAATAACACAAACAACACCTACTATACTCCTCATCGATTGAGTTGGCATTTATTTTATAGAACTCCGTATTATAATTCTAAAATATTTTTTTTATTTGGATCTATTTTATTTTTATTGTTTTAGCGCCCATAGTGCTTTTACATAAACATTTTTATTTGTTTAACAGTAGGTAGCCAAATTAGAAACAAAAACGAAAAAAGAAAATAAATACGAATTTTCAATTTGGCAAGAAAACATAGGCTAAGAAAAAATATATTATTAATTAATTAAACCAGATTTCGGTTGATTCAAAGCCACAGTTTTTATAATGCTCTAACAAGGCGAAACAATCGTCATATTTATTCTATACTCCTCTTCAGATTGTTACTTTGCTATGTGTTCATCACATCAAACTTATAACAAGAGCATAAAATCAGGAAAAAATCTAATAACTTCTTGTTTTGAAAAACACATTCAATTTATTTGTATTTGTTTGCTAAAATATGCGATTTCAAACTTTCAACGGGTAGTAATTTTTCTTCGTATTTGAAACGTAGGTACCTACATTATATAATGGTTATATATATGCTGTTGACGTAAAAGTAATAAGTTATATAAATACACCATGTATTCGTGACAACCCCACATTCTTGAACGTCACGTTTTAACAGTTGTTCTCATACCTGCTTAAGCGTTTAGAGCATACTCCACCACGTGACTCGCGGCCGCTTTCCCACATACAAATGTATTCCTCGATTTTCTCCCTTGAATTTAAAATTAGAGTAAGGATTTTTGCACACATTTTAGATATTAACCAGATGCGTGTTTGCATCGTCTTATATTCTAAATATTTATTTATCTCATTTAACAAATAAGATATCAAAAAAATCTTTTGGCTGTCTGTAAAGTCGGTTTACGGACGATAATTTTACGTGATAACGTCATTTAGAAAACATTGATGAAAAATATTTTTTGTATAATACAAAGCAGGGAGTTATTTGTTTTTTTTTTTTTTTACATAAATTAACTTTTTTTGGCACTCGTTAATTTTCATACTTGCACTTTGTTGCTTGTGTGCTGATGCCTGTCTCCCTTCTACTCGGGGAAGCATTCGGCCTCGCATGGAGTGGAAGAGCGTAAGACTTGCGTCACAATAACCGAACGCGTAGGCCGATTCGTGCCTCTCTATCGCTTGTTCGCGCTCTCGCTTTTACACAACTCGGATCAGGCGGAACCGTGACATACTGAGGTCATGCAGGTGGTGGGTGGGGATCTTCAGTGTGTGCAAACCGGCTTTCATCAGTTTATTAGACGTTATCTCGTTAATAAACTAAGGAGCAATACAAACACGCATCTGTGGCGATATCTAAAATGTGTTGAAAACAATCATCGCTCTAATGGTGAATTCCAGGGAGAAGATGGAAAATCAAGGACTACGTTTGTGTGGGTAAGCGGCACGCGAGTCACGTTGGTGGAGCGTGGTGGAGTATGCTCTTACGAAGGTAATTGTGAAATTTCATAACACAAGTTGAATCTTCAAATATCCGGTACTTCTCCTACGTTAAAACAGGGAGTCATAAGTATTAAACTTTTTTATGTAACTTCTAAACAGTGGCGTAAAAAATATATTTCTCTTGTAAGAGCGCTTTGACGCATAAAACAATGTAGCTAATGACAATATCAGATGTTTTATGATGCCCTTGACTTATCTAGTTTAAAACTATTTTAATATGTCTCTAAAACTTTTTCACTTCATACTCGTACACCTGTGTGTTACTGGTCATAACAAAGTTTGAAATTACTATAAATTCAGCTTTTCCTTGTCTTATTTTACTTTTCTTTTTTTTTCTGGAATGATATTTCGTTTTTTACAACAAAAGACACAAAGATCAAAAGTACACTAAGGCCGCTTAACAGACCGCGCTGTCAGGTGTGTATATTATTTTTTAACGTAAGTAAAGAAACGGAGGGATGTTAACCCCCCCCCCCCCCCCCCCCCCCCCCCCCCCCCCCCCCCATCATTTAATATGGACTTCCTTGTCTTAGGGACCTGTGGTGGTGGCAATTATTTAATTTTCTTTGATTAGTTCTATTTATGTACTAAGGTGTACTAGAGTAATTGATATAATTAACATAGACAAATTAATATTATATCTGCTTTAAACAATATGAAATCCTTGTGATTACAATCTAACGACAAATAGGGAAGTCGTTTTTCAGTTTGTATGTCGTTCCATGTTATCTCGACACTAACTCGGCGATTATCTATCTACGACTATTTCAAGGATATTTCAAGGACAAACTTCCGGCACTGAAAACTGTTGATTTGCCCTGAATTTTCAGGTATTTTTTAACTCATTAATAATTCGACGCTGATTCAAACTAGAGAGACGCCGATAAAATAATTTACATACAGATTTTAAAACTTTTTTTACTCCACGTTTAATTCACATTAATTATGTTTTATTGCATATTCATAACTTTTTCAAAATTATATTATTTTAGATCGGTGTCTAAATTAATTTTTCTAGTATTTTTAGTGCCTTAGTTATTATGGAGAATTGGGTGCACAGAAAAAATGAAGATTACTTATAGTTTTAGTGCCATTGACATTTATTACACAGTAGTTAATACAATATACAAAAGCAAATGAAAAACTCAATGTATTATAAACAAAGATTGAAATGTATTATGAAGATAGGAAATGTACAAATGTGATTTAGATTTTACGCAATTTGGCGGTAAATAAATCACGTTGGTGGCTAAAAGGAGTCTCGTCGAAGTCGGGCAGCGTTCGGCGGAGGTCGGTCGACTCGCGACCGCCTCGCGACGCGGCGCGTAACGTATTCCCAATGGGGGTCAATATAAAATATTCTATTTGAATTTGTATTTTCAACTCATCATAAATATGTTTCTTTTATTGTGATAAAATTGGACTGGCACTGAAGGGTTTACATAGACTGTATCATCTTGCCGATTTATGTAACAAATAATCAAGATACACTGCACTTGGCATACCAAATGCAGTGAGAGTGTGTAGTTGTAGTAAATTTAATGTTGAGAGCTAAATAGGTACCTTAAATGGAAAAAAAAAATTTGTTTGTACTATTATAATGTATATTTAGTCTACAATAATATGTTACGTCATATTTTTACCACATTTTTGTTTTTTTTATGAAAACTTCATGACACGTGTAAACTTTGAGTAGCATACCATGATTTTATAGCAAAAATATTAGATTATGAATGTAGGAATAATAATTTATGTTTAGTGGTTTTTTTTTGAATCGTTAAAAAAACTTTACTAATCACGAGATTTTTTCTGTTTTACAGTTGCAGTAGCTGTGTCCTTTTTCCTTTCTGTTGGGCTCCCTTTCACGCACAAAGGCTTCTAGCTGTTTACGGAAAAAGTAGACAAGAACATAGCACTACATTCACCCAGGTTGGTATCACAAATATATAAAATCTGTCTTCAAATGATTATATCCTCAGTTCAAACGCAACACCCATGGGTATAACACTAGAATTTAAAATAAATTGAAGACAATCAATAGATCTAAGACAGGACATAGTAATATTTTTCGTAATAATTAAAATAGGTTTTAAGCGTTTGAAATGCCGCCCACCATTTTAATTCCAAAACGATCTCTGCAATAATTTGACGAATATTCTTATACTTATTTGTTCATTACCGGAAGTTCATCGGAAATTGATCCAAAACCCTTAGGTTACAATAATTTAAATCCACTTGGCATCCATTGCCAGTGATATGCGACAAAAAATTTATCACCCTTTTACAATATCGTTGAAATATGGATCAATTCCTATTTTAAATCCACTTTATATAATGGACAGAAAACTGTACAGTTTCTTGTGAATTTTTGCAAACTACACTTATAAAAGCGAAACCTTTTCAATCAGATTTTCAATGATTTGCGACTTTTTCCGCGTTTGGGCGTTTATATAATTTCGGCAATAATATCAAATAATAATTTTGTTGAAACCCTTTGAGTGAATTTGAAAGTCCTAAAACTAAAGTTTTACTTCAGTTCCGGAACTTAGCCAAAGATATATCTTAACTTTAAGACTCTATTACGCCTCGAAAGTTGGCATAATGGAGGTTTGTGTATCACGCTAAATTAGCAGGTCATATATATTTATTCATCAACACCGATTCGGATATTCGGAAACGTGAAGTGAATCCAAAATTTTATTCCATTTTCATAGCCAAAAAGCTATTAGGAAGTTGTGCAATTGCATTAAAAAAAGATTACATTAAACCCAAATTAAATCATAAAATTTTATGCGACGTATTTGAAATTGTTCTTTTTATATTGAAATATGGATCAATTCTACTTACAATATTCCCACTTTAATTTAGTGGACAAAAACTGTACAAGTTTCTTGTGCAGTTTGCAAAACTGTCCCTTATAAAAGCGGGAAAATACTGAATGGAATATTGAATGATTGGTGCGACGTTTGGCTGACCTGATAGCATGCGTTTTATTTATGAAAACGTTAAGTAGATATTGATGTTTTGAACGTTTTTAATTTTGAAATCTTGGGTAAAAAATATTAATCTACCTAATACTTCGCCAAACCATATTTTGATTACTTGTTTCGGAAATGTATAGTGTCTTTTCCATCTTTCATAGCAAAAAAGTATTAGATCTTATCAACGAGTATGCAACTAAAATCTTAGACACTTTGATCTATATCTAGTTTTTTATTATTTGGGTACGTAAAAAGTCAGAATAATTGGCGAGGATGTCTGAGATGATGTAGAAATGTGAAGGAAGCAAATAAAGCGTGCCAGGACATAACGGCATGGCATTCTAATCCTCTATGCCTATCAATCTTCGGAGAAATTTGCAAGACTGGTGAACAAATTAGCTGTTTTATTCAGTTTAAAATGTAATAGCAAGATGGTATGAACTAATTAGCTAGTTTTTTATTAGTTACGTATGTACATTGGCGAGGATTATGTACAAATGTGATTCATTAACGGCATGGGCATTCTATCCTTCTTATTATAAAGTATGCCACTTAATGTTTTTTTTTTTAATGCGCTAACATCGGCATCGCGTTGCCTTGATTATATTATATTATATCTTACTTATTATTATTACGGTACGTGGTAGGTAGTATATACGTAGTTTTTTATGTACCAAAAATATACCGCCCAACAAAAGTGGAAAAACACATCACAAAAAACCCCCAGCCTTAGTCTTACAGGAAATTGAAACCGGAAGTCCCATTAAGAGAAGCCAGCTTTTGCCATTGAACTTATTCAAACGGTGGAAAACACTCTACGTATTTATTATTAATTTTCTTAGAGCGTGCGCGGACATATAATACATTAGTTGTTGAAAAAAAAGAAGATACATCTCAAATTTTTCATCTTTTATAAAATTAACACAAAGTTGGATACATAGTGTAAAGGTAGAATCATTCTTACTATAAAGACCATAACAATAACATAATCTACGTCATTTTTATTTTATATACTATAATTATTTCCCTTCTTCTTCTTATAAAGATACCAATATATTGCATTCTTTCTTTTTAACTATCTTGTTTACATTATCTGTTATTTTTCTATTTTTAAATGACTTTATTTTTCTCTTTTGCCACGTGCATACTGTTTGACTTTCACAGTATACCTAATAGCTACCCACAAACAGGCTATGCCTTGGTGGGATTTTTGTTATTTTTTTTAAATGTATATGTGTTTTTGTTGTATTTCTCTGCAAACAAAAACTTTTTTTTTTTGAGAATAAATTTTTTAAAAAATATATATATTTATATATATATATAATCGCTTCTTTTAGTACCTACCCATATTAAATAGAAATTTTCTCTGATCACAGTAACTTATTATTTAACTTATTAGACCACGATTGGCATGAAACGCCCCTTTTAGTCAATTAGTTCGAAGCTTTTCAGCATGAAAATATTTGCAGCTATGTTGATTTTTTGTTTGGTGACATAATAATACAACTGACAAAACGTCCAATTTAAATACGAAAAAATTGGTTTAAATAATTGTTCAAGATTGAGATAGTCGTCAAACGCGCAAAAAAAAAAAATGTTTTTCTAAATCAAATATGAGCCAAGCCACAAAAGAAATTTTAACTTTCTGTTCTGTGAGCCTTTAATAGTATTTTCACCCATCTTTTTCAGTATGAATATTTCATGAAACCGATGTAAGTATTATATCAATTTGGTTCATTTCATTACCAGGAGACTCATAAATCAGAAGGGATACTTCCTACCCTTATTATATTTTTCAAGCACCAAAGGTCAGTCTTCAGTTACACAATTTGTGAGTTCAATATTATTAATTATTTTACTTCAATGAAGAGCACAAATAATTAGTTATAGAAACAGATATAAAAACATTCGAAGCCGCGACAAGTTACCTCATTATAATGAATGATTGTATCGTGCTTTGTAACATTTCTTGAAGAACAAAAATTATCGTTACCTAATTTTTCAAATACTGAGGTACCTGCTCAAAATTACTATTTTAATAATATTTTTTTTGGGAAAACATGGTAATAATAATATTTTGTATTCCTTAAATGTGGAGAATCCCTCACACTCAGTATTTTAATAAAATAAGCTGTAATTTTCCTAGTGCAGTCTTTCCAAATCTGAATTGATTTGCGTGTTTGATTATGATTAATTATGACCTCAAATTTTGTGTTGAAACTTTTTCACGAAGTAATAATTCGTAGAAATATTATTATTCTACTGTTTTCTCCCCTTTTTTTTTATTAAATGCGCAGTTTCTTGATTCTTTTAAGCAGGTCTTCACTTCGTAAATTCAAATTAATTATGTTGTTTATTTACCGATTGTCAACTGAACGAAACAACGAATTTCGCTGTTTATTCAATGATGAAATATCAACAATACAACCGACATTTATTTCAGGATTATATTTCAGCGTTGTGTTAACGTGCCACTGTGTTAACATGAAAATGTTTTCAGAAAGTTGATGCTCGATTGAAAGCTTTGTGATTAGTTTTTTTAATCTAATTATTGTATATTGTTTTGTTTTACAGGTTTACAGAATCCTGACTTACTTGTCTGGAGTTTTGTATTTCCTGTCAACCACCATCAACCCTTTCCTGTACAACCTGATGTCGAACAAATTTAGGGAGGCTTTCAAGGTATGCATCTTATCTCAAAATATATCCCCGCTTGCGTGTATAATTTCTATTAGCGTAAGCGGAGTAAGTTAATATATATATATTTATGATGTTTGCATGTTTGTGGGTTGGTCACCAATTATTTCTTCAGTATAAAATGTTTATCCGGACGGAAGATCAAATATTTATTTAAATATTTGTTATTTATCGCTGTTTAGACAAAGGTAATGAATTAAATAAAAAATCTTTAAAAAAAATAGGTACAAGTAAAGGATATGAACATTTGGAATAAGAAAAAAATGTTACTGCTCTTGTTTCTTCTATTGTTCTCTACCACTGCTCCCACATAATGCACTTTACTGGGGCGCCCCTTGCTGTAAAAGAAGTATTAAAAGCAGATACCTCTTCATTGTCCAATAAGACTCACTAGACAATGTCTTTTTTTATAATTTAGCACCATCAAATAATTATTTAAAAAATGCTTTTATATCTCGTAGTTGTGCGAAATTCAATGAATACTGTACCTGTCTTGACATTTTTAACATCAGACCACCCAATTTCAAATTATAATTATTTGAAATCTTATAGACTGAAGATAGTCCTAACTCTATTCCCAGTCATCTCCTTTTTCTTTTACCTATCCCTATCATCCTATCCTTCCCTCATAACTCTATATTTTTACTTCTTATATTTATGTTTTCCATCTACTTTGAATTGTATAAATGTGAAAAACTATAATTGGTAATCATGCTCTTTTGTATTCTACGTTCATGTATCGATACTATTGTTTTTCCGATAAATAAAATTTTAAAAAATATAAATAAAAAATAAAATAATTGTATGCGATGCTAGAAGATTAAAAATATGCGACGACAGAAGATGTTTATAATGCCTTAGTTTATTATTTTTATAGTGATTCCTCCGAGGGCTGAGTTGACTTTAGACTGACAGGACGTAGGGAATTTTGAATAAGGAATGTTGTATAATAGGTATTGGGATTAAGGTAAAAAGTTACTAATAATTTGGGCAACATTCAACCAAACTGCAGAGTCGCGCCACTAGTACTTACAATAGTCGACCTATATATTATTCACCTAAGGGTGTTTGTCCCTCTTCCTTTAGCACTTTTCTTCGTATGAGAGGGAGAGAGTCCGAAGTTTGACAGTTGTCATACTAGCCTCCGGCAGGGAAAATTCCTAGAAAATCATAGATTTCTCATCGATTACGATAGGCGTATCGCTGATACCCGTGCCATTACCTTGGAAGACCGTTACCTTCGACCGGAAGAAAATTTGGCTTCATTAGAAGCGTTTTTATGCGTTTTTTTCGGTAAATGGCCATCCTTCATACTAACGATTTTTGCTTTTTTTTCAAATTATTATTTACATAACTAATTCCTTCTTTTCACGCTCTAGTAATACGCGACGAAAAAAGTGCAATTTTATTTAGTCTGACTTGGCCAGACTTGATGTTCTTACTTTCACGAATTCTAATAGGGTGGGTGCTATAGTAATTGAACATGCTTTAATAATTGGACACCCTTAATTGGATTTTCAAAAACAAGCCTACTCAAAGAATTTAGTTCTACCAGAAATATGTATTTTTTTTACTGAGTTCTTTCTTTAAGGAAATGCATTCATATTTTTATTTTATTTCTATGGCAAAATTTCAAAATGACAGTGAATCTTTAACTTGCGAAAAAACATGATCTCGTTAGCCCTTGACACTAGGAAAAGTTTCCTACATAACTTAGAACTTTTCCAAGCTTTGAACCGTGCATAAACTACGTGAAGGCTTGAATTAGTATTTGTGAATATTTCTTTGATAAATTTACAAATAACCCTATTACTGCAAGAGAAAATTAAAATGTGTCCAATTACTGTAATTAACACGCTTTTTTACATTTTTTTTGTATTATTTTACTAGTTAGAATTTATTTTTTGTTGGAAGTGTTGACAGTAAAGTTACTGTTTATCTCGCAAAATAAACTAAGAGAAAATGCCTTCCACGTCCTATTTAGTGTAAATATATCCTATATCCTTTGATACTTTTGGGCGAGAACTCGCTGATTATTTTGACTCGAACTTTAACGCCTAACTCTTGGCTTACTGTGGTAGGGAAACTTTATATTGCCTTTCTTACGCTGTTTAGTTCCTTTCGTCCATTGTTTATTTTCTCTACAAACCCGACGACTTCACTATCACTTATGTAGGCTTTGATATTTTCATCACTTTTAGGCTTTAATAACTTTTAAAAGTGTAGTCAAATACAATGATTATATTATATATGAAAAGAAATTCTGTATGTCTCAAAATTATCCGTAAATGATTTTAATAGCTACATTTACAGATACATTTCATATTTATATTTAAATATACACAAAAAATCGATTTTTTTGGTCCGGGAAAGAGTAACATAATTCTTTCAAAGAAGATACCATCATCTAACAAGTTATTGATTTAAAACTCACTTTATCACATGATTATAATGTTCATTACGTTTGTCCGCCTCGTGTTGTAGCGGGAGCGCGTTGGGCTACCGTTCGTAAGGTCGCGGGTTCGATTCCTGATGGAGTCGATATCGTTTATTAAATAGTATAATTAATAACAGAGATACAATAATTTAATACTTAATTTTTGTAAAAAAATTGTATAATAGGCGATCGATGACGTAACCGATGGTATTTTGAATAAAAACTATAAATGATTGTATATCGCTTATTAATCATCCGATTCACGAACGGATTGCACTGACAGTTTTGTGATTATTCGTTTAATTTTTTTGCGACCTATCAAACTTTTCTCCTGCAGGTAATTTATCTTTATTTCCTTTCTCGCATTTTTCTTGACCATAAATAATATTCGTTCATTATTATTATGTAATGTTTATTACTTGTACCTGGAAAAAATAGTAATTGAAAAATATTCCCCCATTACAGTTTAGCCCCTAATATAATGCCTCGTTAAGATTCTCTATATTTAGAGCCTTCTACCACAACAATTGTCTACTTGTAATGTAGGATTATGATAAATATTATGTGTAGCCAACAAGATACATAAATAGAAATATTTTTAATGTAAAAGAAGATAGTGTTGAAATATATAAGAAAAAATAATAAGCTCGATATTTAATATAATTGAGATATAAAAAGGAATTGACGTGAATAATGGATTTAGTAAATTACGATTCTCATATGACAAAAATCCGTAAGTATTTTTTAGAAGTCCTTGCTCTAAGTAAGATATTTAATGAAAACGCTACATTTTTTACCAGAAAATTCCTTTGAAAACATTATTTGCTTCCAATAAATTTAATATTAAATTATAACCCATAAATTAATTTTCTCGTTTCAATGAACGAACAAAGCATTTCAATTTGACCTTTTATAGTGGCCCACTCATTGAAATATTTTAGAAGACAAATCAAAATTTTATTTTTCTTTGATGTCTTCAATCCTTCCCAAAAGAATCCTTTGTCAGTTTGGTACTATCCCTTCTCGCTTTCGTCCTCAATGACAATACCATGATTTTCCATCGTATACCAACTCTGAAACGGTTTGTCTTTAGAAATAGGTCTGTGGCTTTCTGACCTTTCTATTAATTTATTCTACATTAAGTAGGTATTTATTACAACCACAATTTTCTAATCCAGTTTTTAATTACAACTTTAATACAGTTTTTTTTTACTGTTAAATGCACATTTTTCATGGTAGA
The DNA here is from genome assembly GCA_022494985.1 of Micrasema minimum. Taxonomy (NCBI): domain Eukaryota; kingdom Metazoa; phylum Arthropoda; class Insecta; order Trichoptera; family Brachycentridae; genus Micrasema; species Micrasema minimum. The sequence continues at coordinate 10,479 of JAGVSP010002492.1, read as the reverse complement.
AATGTATTGTATTTATTATAGTATTTACTAATACGTAGTTTGTTAACTAAGGCGAAAAATAAAACTGAAGTGATCACATTGCCAATAATTAATGTTGTTCTAGTGGTTAGATATATCAATACATCGCAAAATGACGTCACACGATAGATGGTTTAGGCTTTGTACAGTGGATCAAATTCTTCCACATCATAGACGCGATACATTTTTTATGATTACTTTGTAATATAAGGGGGATAAATTGACGGTTCGTTCAGCAAAAATGACACAACATCATGACTCACAAGCTACCGTAAAATGTAACATTGATTTATGTACTAACAATATAATATTATACATGTTGTGTGAAATCATAATACCTAGTCAATATATTTAACACTGCAAATCTGTGATTTGTTAATGAATGTGGAAAAGTCAAATCTGATGGTTTTTGAAAGAAATGTGAATATGACCGTATGTAGGATTGTAGTAAATGGAGACAGCTTAAAGCAGGTTGAAGATATATTTGGAGACGGAAATGTGGATAAGGACATTAAGAGAAGGGTAAGTGCTGGAAACAGAGTTAATGGTGCCTTAAAATCGATAGTGGCAAATAAGAACTTATCGAAAGAAGCAAAATTGGCAGTACACAACGGAGTTCTGGTACCAACCCTTATGTATGGTAGTGAAGCGTGGTGTTGGAAAAAGAAGGATGAAAGTAGACTAAATGCTGTTGAACTGTGATCTCTCAGGCAAATGTGTGGTAAGACTTTGTATGATAGGTGTACGAATGTCGAAATTAGAGCAGAGTGCAAGGCTGAGATAAGCATTATCGACAAAATTAAGAAAGGGCTTTTACGATGGTTTGGTCATGTAAGGCGAATGAGTGATAAAAGAACTGCTAAAAGAAGTTCAAATGCAAGTGTGCTTTGATGTAGAAGCCGAGGAAGGCCAAGAAAGACATGGCATGGCCAAGTACGACAAGTACTTAAAAGTGGACATGTGAAAAGTCGGAATAATCGGCGTATGTGCATGAGAAGATGTACGAATGTAGAGGAAGCAAAGGAAGTATGTCAAGACAGAGTGGTATGGCGTTCTATCCTCTCTGCCTACCCCTACGGGGAAATGGCGTGATGGTTAGTTTAGTTAGTTAAATCTATTGATCAATCAGAATGAATTTATATTTTTTTATGAAACCATTAAAAGCATTACTTTGGAATGTATGTATGTAGGTTTGTCTAAATTGGGGATCTGCCCTCCTCACTCTTTGTATTGAGGTAATTTTTTAATACAAATTATGAACTCATAGACACAATATAATGTTTGTATGAAACAAATAAATAAAATGACGATATAATTATAACAACATTTTGAATGTGTACAAATACTCACACTAATAAAGATTGATTGCCAAAAATGCTAAACAATCTTCTCAACAGATGTCACCAGTGAGAAATTCACTTGTAATGTGATATTACGAACGCAAGTTCAATATATACAAGTTTCAAAAACTTGTCATATATTTATGGTTATCAGATGATGGGCGGAATGGGGAATGTTGTAATACATCAAGTGGCCACTTAAACCCAGCCAATGACAGGTCATAAGCCCTGTAAACGCCCAGATAATCCACATTCGTTTCCAGAGTTTTTCTGTCTCTGTTGGGATATCAATAATATCTGATGAAAGAATATTTGTAAATAAAAAGCATGAATTGTTAATTGTACATTAAATAAATTAAACTAATTAATTAATTAAATTAATAACAGATAAATTAGCAAGAAACGTGATTTTAGTTATAAAATGTATTTTCATTTTCAAAAGTAGAATATGAAAATATGATTTCATACGGAAAACAGGTCAACCAAAGAATCTACATACTCATATCATCATCCATCAACGTTATAACAACAGATAACGTCAAACCATTGTTGGCCAGGCGTAAGTACAATCAAGGAATGAGTATAATTAAAAACTGTTTTATTTTAACGTCTGCATATTCATTTTTGTCCGCGACGTATAATTTATTTATTTATTTTTATTTCTATTTTATTTTTGACCCCAAAAGAACCGGTACGTTAGTTTTGAAAATAAAATATCAAGATCAATTTTATAAGTGAGATAAAAAATGTAAAAAAGCATTTATACTATATCACAATCCAAATAATTTGATTAAAACAATACTTACTAAATCTTAATAATTCAATTCACATTTAACAAATTAGTACATACATACATCGTACATAATACGTAAACTACATACACGGACAGTGGCATAGCATATTTTCAAAAATAAAATTTAAAGTTTACAAATATTATTGTGCCAATGTTTACTTGTATTTTGTATTCAAAATACGCTATTGCGTTAGATTTCTAGTTTAAAACGCTATCGCTTTATTTTATTTAGTGCTTTTACGTAAGTGAATTTTCTGGTGGATATAGTTTGGGCAATTTAATTAGAGACCTGAACGGGACAACACCTGCCATGATAACAAAACAAAAAGGGGGTGGAAAATGCCAAGTTAACACAAGGAATTCTGACTGAAACAGTTATCTCTTGTTGTTCCCTGATATTACACTGAAATTTACACTACGATATAAAGATAAACACTTCAGCATTTCCTGAAAAGGGCAGTTATTTAAATATCTTTATACTTTATATTTAAATTTACAACTAGCATGATAACCTCAGTGTCAAGTTGTAAAAAACCGCTTCATGGCTGTTCCGTTTTCGATATTTTCTTGTACACGAAAGCTAGGTTTTTTTGCAATGACTTTCCTATACGTGAAAATCTACTTGAATTTGTCCTTAAGTTTGATATTTTTGCTATCTTATCTAATTCTATCAAAACCATTTTAAACAGCACGTAAACGTAGTCGTTAAATTATATTGTTATGGCAATATGTATGAACGACTATTTAAAAATATCGTTACAATAACACTGGCACCTCACAAAAGCTCAGAACGCACGCTTGTTGAGTTTTGAGAATAGGTGTCTGAGAAGGATTCTAGGCATTAGGTGGTTTGACTTCATAACCAACGCTGAAGTTAAGGAACGGACGCAGCAACCTCCGATAACTGGAGTTGTGAAGATGCTGTGTTGGACCTGGCTGGGGCATGTACTCCGGATGCCTCGGGAGAGCCTGAACCCGAGCTGCCTCTTCTTTACGCCTGCAGGATCCCGCCGTCCTGGCAGACCGTCGATGACCATCCTACGGATGTATTCAGCGGAACTGATGGATGCGGGCCTGGCGTGAGAGGAGGCGAGAGACCTGGCTGGTGACAGGGTCTCCTGGAGGGATCCAGCGATGTCTACATGCTCCACATAGGAGCGAACGTGGCGAAAGAAGAAGAAGAAGAAAAAATACACTACTTTACACTATCCGCACCCAATGGTGCATAGGGCACTACATCGGTACATCAAGTACAGTGTACATTGATCATTTTATTACATGTACATAGGTTAGATGATCAGTGATACGCTTCAGTTCCAGTCCAAGGTATAACACACCTTTAAAAAATCCTAAAAAAATTGGATTCTCATATTTTTCTTAAAACGTTGATATTATTACAAAAGGTAGTCTAAAGCTTCTTATACAAATTTTAAACATGCTTCTTTTAATTCGTTTCGATTTAGTTAAATAAATAAATCTATTCCTGAAAAAACTTACGTCACATTTTATTTGTGCTTTGTAAGTGTCGGTAAAAAAGAAAAGCCGTAAGGTTTTGTTTTTATAGTTTTTGCAATAAATTTTGTTTTAACATCATAGACCGGGCTTCTTGTTTGCTGTTGTGTTGTTCTTTGTAGTGCAATAAATTTATCGTAATTGTCGTAAGCGTTGTTGACTTTTTTGCTTGGGTTTTATGAATGTGATACCAAGCAATATCCTCAAGTGTTTGGTCATTTAAATAAAAGTAATAAAATACCAAGAAAAGAAATGACTAAAACGTATTGCTTATTTTTTATGTACGAAAAATAATTTGAATATTTGTTTTCATTTTCGGGCTTCCGTAGAAAAAAGGAAAACAGTTGTGGTGGAGTGAGACTTGAACTTAAGGATTCGAATTCGGAGTCTACATCTCTAACAACCAGACAACAACTCAGCTCCATTATTAATGTTTTGGTTCCATTGTTCAATTAACTTATTTGTAAAAGTAAGAATTGATTGCGAGGGTTTAAATGATAATTATTACATTGAGAAGGTAACATTAATTTTTGGTTGGATATGAACAATTATTACTAATTATGACTCTCGTTAGTATTGAAACATAATATTTTCCATATTCAACATAATCTATTTTGTTAGTGTTATAACGTAAAATTAATTATTTAATTAACACTTCTTTTCTTGTCCTCGTCTCGTAGCATAGTGTGGTAGCACATTTGGCTATTGCGCATGAGGTCGCCGGTTCGATTCCCGTAGGTGGTCAACATAAATATATTTATTAACATGTGATTTATATATTAGTATTTCATGTGCGATACCTTGGACTGGTACTGAAGCGTAAGACTGATCATCTTACCTTCATGTTACAAAATTATCAACATACACTGCACTTGGTATACCGATGCAGTGCGTTATGCACCATTGGGTGCGGATTTCGATAGGAAAATTACGCACTCTTTATTTTTATATGACAAGTTTTGATGATCCGTAGGTACAATAGAATTTCTTTTTTAATATTTCTGGTGCTTAATACTTCTATTTTTAAGAAATATATATTTTTAAGACACACTAGGCTTATGCATATATGACTTTCCTATTAGATTATAACGCGATACATGGCCCCGGAAATTCGGTGTCGGAATAGAAAATCGTTTTCTCAGGCCATATTTTCAGCCTAAGTTACATTGTAAGACACAAAGAAGCCTAGGGGTGTTTTCAGTTTTTGCTACGCCTGAAAACACGTTATCCTGAAAATTTACTTCAAATTAAATGTAGACGTAAACAATGAAAAAACAATGCTGTTAGCATTTCCACTATGAACGGTATTCATGTTTTTTATTAACATTTTTTATTTCATAATAGTATACAAGCTATAACAGCTAGGTATAAGTAAAATTACGTAAATGTGGTACGTTTGTAACTATCATTTTAACTTAATTAAAAATAAAGCAATCGTTATAGTTACCAATACCCATTTATAGCGTTTGGATTTCACAAAGCCATGCATGATGCCGCTCCAGAGTATTTAAAAGAGCTTTGCATTCCAGATAAACTAGATCAAATACGTCACTTGGATCAGCTACATCTACATCTATATGCAAGGTTTTAATACCGATCCGCAATCAGCGCACAAAATTTGAGGAGCGTGCTTTTGCGGTTGCAGGCCCTATGGCTTGGAATGCTCTCCCACCAAAATTACGCAACTGTGAGAGTGAAGTGATGTTTCAATAAGACCCATTTGTTCTCTTAATCTTTTGATTAATGTATGTTCTACTCACAGAATGAGTTTCATTCATTTTAAATTTCACGAGCCGTTAAATTCAATATTCAAAGCGCCCTTGAGGTATATTTATACAAAAACGGCGCTATTTAAATTATCCGTGATAGTAATGACAATAATAACAATTCACATATGAACACAAATCAGCTATCACTAATGTCAGTCATATCATATAAAAACCATGAGTGATACATAAATGTACTATTTAATTTGGTTTGCGTTGGTACATAACGTAGCCTATATTTTCTGTATTTATTTAAAAATTATTTGCCACCAAAAAATATTAATTCACTAATACCACTTTAATTGCTCCATAGAAATTTCTGTCCCAAATTCCGTCTAATTATTTATCTCAATTTCTACCATTCGCCACCAAAATGGAGCAGAAAATTCATTCGACTCCCCTATTAGCTTACTTTAGGGTTAACCATTCAGTCACGTGGGGTCGGAATTACATTGCTGGTCAAAAATACCACCCCGGGCATGGTCTAACCCTCGCCTCGCCCTAGTTCGTGACACCTCGGAGCCTTCGCGTTATTACGGGTTAAAACAAATACTTCGCAGGATTTTTAATGGCCAAAAAAAAAGACGCGCCCCCAACAACCTACCCACGCTTTTAACAGTTTTATATTTATTATTATTCCCAGTAAATTAGATAAATATGTATCTACCTATGAATGACTTCGTCTCAATAAAAATACAAACTTTTTACAGAGAAAAACTTCCTTTACTTCTGGTCTACTAAACAAACTTAAAATTTACCAAGCAAAGGTTGTCACTTAAATTATAACCATGTCAAGTTACTCCAACTCTCTCTGTAGATCTTAAACCAGGATTGCCACTGATGGCTATTCGTGGGCACCTCAAATTAACAGAGCTAATATACGGATAACGGAACTATTAATATAATAACTCAAATACGATGGAAGGTGGACCTGGCTTGAAAAAAAACGCGTGGGTGCTGGTAGCCAAAAGCTTTGCTTAGAATCAGTCTGTAAAATCAATAAGTCGTACGGAGAACATTCGAATAATGACGATGATGATTCCTACTTGAAAGAAAGAAATAAGTGAAAACGTTTTGGTACTGAAAATTCCAAGTAATTGTTATTTCGAAATGTATCCGTTAATTGGATTTACATTTATTAATTACAATCATAATTATGTTAGTACAAAGAAGTTGCCTGAAGTGGGTGCCAAAGCAACGAACTCTTTTAACAAAATTTTAAAATTATTCCTATTCAACCCCTGTTATTGGAATTTAATAATTAAATGCCAAACCGAGTAGGTGCTTCCATTATTTAATCCACGCTTTCTCACCCCCATAAAACACAAAAATTCAACAAAACAAATTACTTGAAGATTCAATTCAAAGTTCAAGTGAAATATAGCCTCGGAAAAAAGGGCGGAAAGCATACTCAACTTTATTTTCGCTTTTTAAATTACTTTATTGTTTATTTGCGTCTTTTTGTTGGATTTACAGCTACTTTTACTGCCTTGGTATCAAAACACCATAAAAATATTTTTCAAATTGTTACGAATCGTAGCTGTTTTTATAAAATATGTGAAGAACAAATACATTTTTAAAAAAAAAACAAAATGCGTTTTAATTGAACACCATTGTTTGTACTTTTGGCATCGTTTATTCTTTTCAATTGCTATAGATTTTTACGTTAGTAATATAAACACATATTAAAAATTTTAATTTAAATATTAACTTACTCATCATCATACCATTTCCGCTCCCTATGTGGAGCATATGGATTCCACAAACTGCCTCCAGGCCAAGCGATCGGCCGCCAGTTCACGTGCATCCTCCCAAGTCAAGTTCACGTCCCGCAGCTCTGACGCAAACTGCCGGCGAATTGTCAACAGTGGACGTCCAGGACGCCGAGAACCTGATACCTTGTAAAATAGGCAAGCATGGTTAAGGCTCCCGGGAGGCATTCGATATGATATTTACTATATTAAAAATCATAGATGTAAAATAAACCATAGCTGGGACCTAAAAATTGTACTCATTTAAGTTTTCTTTTCATGATTACGATCGTTTATAAAATAATAAAAAATCAAATTATATAATAAAATATCGAAAATATTTTATAGAATCAAGTAAAAAAAAATACGGTGATTTGTTTTTATTTTTAGGTTAAGTGCAACTTACCATCACGCCATTTCTGAAGGGGTAGGCAGAGGGGATAGAACGCCACACCACTTTGTCCTGGCACACTTGCCTTGCTTCCTCCACATTCATACATCATGCATGCACGTCGATCATCGTTATTATTAAAGTATTAGTCATCAATTCAATATCGTAAGAACTTTCTCAATCAGACTTTATAGGTTCCAAGATTTGGTGAGTTCATATATCTAGGCCTGAAAATTTTAGTACGTTGTTAAATTATGTGAGCGAAGCAATAAATTTCATCTATTCAAATTGATCAGAATTCATAATTCAATTGTATTGACAAAACAATAAATTTTATGGCGGCTTCTGTACCAAAAATACTATCGTAGGTACTAAAAGTAAAAATAGATTTTATTTACAACATTTTGAGTGTGTCCAAATATGAAATGTAAATTCTTCAAAACGCTGATTCTGTAAATACTAGATAAAAATTCTTTTAGTTATTTTATGGAGAAAAATTGTTTTTTTTTTTAATGTCTTTTTTTTGTTATCCCTACGAATAATAAAAAATTATTATGCCATATGCATCAAACACACCTTGGAATATGGTATAAGCGGATGGGGGTGTGCAAACGACTCTTTGCTGGTGCAAGTTACTATAGCCCAAAAAACAATAATAAAAATTATTTTAAAATTCAGTTCCGATAAAAATGCTAGCTCAGATGAAAAATTCATTTTTAACATAGATTATGTCCATCAAGTAGATCTTTGCAAAGAAGAGTCGGAATAATATATGCATATAAAAAATACTCTACAGAACCAAATGATTTATTCTCTCTGTCTAAAACTAGGAACACAACTATGCAGCTTCATAAACCTCCAAAATCCACACTACCTTTGCCAAAGAAGCCTTTTGTTATTACTCGATCAAGTGTACAACAACTACTCCCATTGTCCATTCTGAACACTAAAAATGGACACTCAGCATACAAAGTAGCCCATTTGTTCCCTGGATTGAGGAGGTGGGAAAAGCACAATTTGAATGGATCAGGCCAAATAGATAGTCAGGGGTTTTTTGACTTTAAAATTTAGACCACTTACTTACTTTTATCTGTATTTAAAAATAAAATTTATGTATGATTACCTGGTTTGGGTAGTAACGTAAATTAAGATTGTATGTAGAAAAGACCCTAAATTAGAAATACAGAAAATGTTTCCCTCGGCACGGGACCCCCAGTGAGGGACCCATTATTATTATATATATATATTTTTACATCAAATGCCACAAGTTAGCAATAAATTAATAATCAATTTTTTGAAAACACATTCTTAGTATCACACCCAACACCACTGTCCCAAGATATTTTTTTTTATTTTTACCTAAAATCACTTCTATGCTTATAATTTTTTACCCCTGTTCAGTGTTAGTAAAAGGTGATTTTTCTGTAATTTTTTCTGTAAATTCTGTTTTAAATAGTGTAGTTTTATATATACTCACGTGAAGAGTGGGAGAATAAGCACTCCCGAAACCACTGTAGATGTAGCGTTCTATTCTCTCTTTCTACCTCTAGAAAAAAAAGTTTGAGAAACATAAGTTTTTGAAATCAAGAAACGTCATTATGAAGGGATTTGATCCAGCGATCATGCAGTTAGCACCACTGGACATCTGGAAAATGGTGAATGCCAATGCAATCAAACCAAATAAAGTCCTGAATGATTCGCTAGGAAAAGTCAATATTCTTTTCCTTCATCAATGTAAAAAACATTTTCCTTGTAGACAACAGATTTTAAAAACGTTTAACTTCTACATCAATCTCCCGACCTAAGCCCCAGGATATTGTGGTCGTGAAATGGACCTTACAGAAAATTGCAACCGTTCTGTCCATTTTAAACGGATACTTTACAAACTTCCTACTTTGAGGACGAACGTGTGACTTTGCAATATATTTTATTATGATTATTAGAAACGTGCGTGTTTTTAAACTTTTTGTTTTGAAAGTAAAATTGAGTAGCTGTATCATTGTAATTGCATTATATTGCTTTGCTACTACTACTTTCCCTTATCTGAACATAATGGTACATAGGTTTGTTTATTATTGCTATAAGCGGAGGCCGAGTAGCGCAAACTTATTATAACCTACATATAGTCTCCTGCGCTTAAATATTCAGATTTCCCAACACGTACACCACACTCCACACAACAACACAACATACACATGACATAACATAATCACTTTGCATACTATTGTTGGCTCACTTCATGTATTCAGAAATTTGTCTTGTACATTGTGTTGTCCACGTAAATTGGTGTTATGTTGTATATATTATCTTAAATTGATCTTAGTTCATTGCACCTAACATATCACTGTATGCACAACATTAAAATATAAATTAATTAATTACATGAAGACAAGATAATCAGTCGTTCGAAATTCGCATTCGAAATTATACATTAATAATAATGTATGGCCAATTTAATTTAATAAAATTGATAAAGACTTGAACAACATTGAATCAGTTTTTTACAATCTGGTCTCATTTTTCGGCATAGTTGTAGAATTATACCGCCGTTAAAAAAGCTCTCAAAGTTTTATCAAAACTTTTTTGCTTCCGTGATGTACAGTTCATCCATCAAAAGTGACTTTTTTGCTTGCTAAATACCCACTGTTTTATTTACGAAAATAAGATTCCTTTTCCCTCTCTGACTTCTTCTATAAACCAGGACTTAGTGTCCTACTTTTCTGGAGAAGAATAATACTTGATTAATGGACTGCATTTCCGTGGGTAAAGAACCGTCAAGGGCCTCCCTAAACGCCCTTGAACGAACTTGAATAATTAAAATATGGAAAAAAATGGCGCATTTAAATAAAAAAGCACTAATATATAAATATCAAATTCTCAATACAAACACTAAAAAAACCCACCGCCC
>JAGVSP010002491.1:0-34298 GCA_022494985.1 Micrasema minimum | reverse complement strand
GTTTTTAATAGAATAAATATTACAATTTTTCGATTATATAATTCATGAAAATAAATTTTTTATTTAAATAGAACATTAAAAATATTTTTTTAATGTAAAAATATACATTGCCAAGTGCCTATTAAGCATTTACTTGTGCCCATACCACTCAAATATTTTAATCTTTGGACACTTTTATACTTACTTAACCTTTATCGCACACAATGGTACACAACGTAGCATAGTGTCTTACGTTTTGGCGACCGTGCATGAGGTCGCGGGTTCGATTTATGAAGGGGTCCCCGAAGGGGTGAAATATTTTTTTTACATGTGATTTTCATATAAAATGTTTCATGTGGACATTGGATTAGATCTGAAGAAGACTGATCATCCTGACTAGCGTATTAATAGACCTTGTCATAATCACTGCTTTTCTATGGATTAACGCTTATAACTGCACAAGGTGTACCCGATGCTACATGTTCAATATATTTGTGATTATGTCCGATGTGAACCTTTGGGATAAGGGAACAGTAGTAGTAGTAATGGTACACAGAGCACTGCGCTGACAAATAAGTGCAGTTTATCTAGATCTTATTTTATTTAATGAAGGCAAGATGATCCGTCTAACGCTTTTTGTGCCAATCCAATGTATTGTTTTACGAAACAGTCAGCCAAATGCGCTATATTTAGCGACTAAGCTGTCGGATAATATGGGGTTCTATGGTACATAAAGAGGGAAAACCTACTTTATAACAAGAGGTGATGGAGTGGGATTTAAATCTAATAATTTTAATCCGATATCATTTTATTTAATTTCGCTTTTAACAAGATTGTTTTTAAAATAATCTTGTTAAGTCCATATTTATAGCATACCTTATATAGGTAAAACTAAAATTTATAGGACAAAACTAATGTGTGAGCTTAACTGTTATTTTTAGGTGTTTCCCTACAAACTGAAGACTGTGTATAATATACTGTATATGTTTAGATTGCGCCTAGAATTAACATACCTAAGTTAACATATCGCACTATTAGGACGAAAAACGAACCATTAAAAATATTGTAATGATGATATTATTCTTACTATCAAGACTCTTTCGATAAAATAATCTACGTAATTTTTTTATTTTAGTTATTAGCCAAAACCCTTTTTACAGCTAATTATTACATTTTCTTCACTATGTATAAAGATACTAATATCTTACTATGGTGTCTTTTTTTTCGTACGTTATCTTATTTTACATTATCTGTTAATTTTAAAGCACCATTTTTAACAAGACTTTATTTTTCCTTGCTTGCCACGTGCATATGTTTGACTTTCACAGTATATCACACAATACAGGCTATATTTGTAAAATTTTTGTTAACACTTATTTTAAAATTGTGGATGTTAAATTCATTCAGATTTTTCGATATAAACTATAAAAAAATCTAAAAACAATAAATTAAAAAATATTATTATTTTAATAAGAGACTGAAAAAAATTCAGCATACATCAAAAGGATGGCAATATAAGAAAGAGCATTTTATTTGAACATTTAAAAAGGTACATAAAATTACTTCCTATTGAAAAGTAAATAACATAATAAACAAATAATTAGCAAGTTTTATTTTTCAAACATGTTCATGATTTTTGATGGTTTCTCAAAAATTGGTATTTTTCAAAAGTACCTACGTCGTTATATAGGTGCAATATCTATGTAAGCGCAAATTAGTATTTTCGATTCCACAGATTTCACGTATAGTAAATTACATTGAATATTACCATTAAATTTTCCTATAATATCGCATATTGTAATCAAGTAGAAGCTGCGCTGGATGGTATCGTCCTGTAAACTAATTAAAGATTCGCCATTTAACAAACGCGAGTCTTTTTTTTAGGCATTAAATATTTACGACTCCACATTAGTGTAAATATTATTCCATGGTTGGTGACATATAGATAACATACTGATGTAAATTACTGTGTGATTTCCAGCCAAGTCTATTGAATTTATGAAGCTCCTAATCGGTTTAGTTTATCGTGTGAAAAAACTTAGGCTGAAAACTAAGCTGGGACCTGATATTAAACAGCGGTTTGAATTTTGAAATCAAAGATCCTGTTTCCAAACTAAACAAAAATATTTTTAAATCATATTTACTATGACTTTTAATTTATGAATTTTTCTGGTAGCAATGGGAACATTTTCAATTTCGAACAAATGCATACAAAATTTGATATGACTTTTACAATACATTTTCCAATTGGATTTTTATCAGTACTGGTTTTATCAATGTCCGTCATTATAACTCATTTCAATTTAAAGACAGAATATCTCTGCATTAAAAAATCATAAAGTCCTCTGTCGTTAGGCGCAAAATGCACATGTTTACATGAAATTATTAACGTGCATGTAAAAAAATCACTTAATGTATTACAATATTTCTCCGCCTATATGTACATATTTTAAAAATTCGGTATCAAATAGGTTTGATTAAAGATATAGCAAAAAGGGATGTTTGTATGCAATAGCGTTCGGTGAGATTGGTTAATTATTAGTTGAAGTTTTGCAACGATGGTAATGCAGCCACCGCAAGGAACACAAAAGCACCAATGCCTTCCTTAATATTGCCACCAAACTTTTACTGCCGGTGTTTGAAATGGAAATCGTACGTGACGCGGTAGGAATTTAACCATCGGGGGGTGCAACTTTATGTAGGCACCTAGTTGGTGGCCTAATTGTGTGATGTACAAAGTTATGTGGGTGCACAGAATGAGAGCAAGTAAAACAGGGTACTTACGTTTTACACAAAGATTTATTCACGAAACTAAACTACTGAAGTTAACACATTGAAAGAAGGATTCTAATAACTATATTAGGCAAAATAAAATGAAGTTGGTAAATCTAAATTGGCGGTAATTTTGTGCCTCGAAGACGCGTGTGCGGTGAGGTCGGAATCCGGTAGTATTCTCGAAGCCGGTTTGGCCCGTTCGTACGCTCTACGTCGGCGTTCGGCAATGTTCGGCTCGTGCCGTCGTTGTCGACCCGCCACACAGCCCCCCCCTTCCAAGTTTTGAAATCTGTTTTTCAAAACTGACGCTGTATCACCCTCCTGCCGCTACGCGTTGTGTATGCCGGTTGTTCTGTTGGTGTTTCCGTTTCTGCTGGACTGGCTCGTTCTTCCGCTGTCTGGAACGCCGGCTTGCACCTGTCCAGCGAAACCTTTTTTATGTTCGCCATCCACGTCCAGTGTTACCGTCTTTTCCGCCCTGTGATGACCTTGTAGGGCCCCCTGTAGTTCGGCATCAGGGGTTTGTACACTCTGTCGTCCCTCAGAAACAAGTGTGTGGCTCTCTTTAGTCCGGGTGGATGAAAACGTTACCTTTATTGTGGTGCTCGACTGGCCTTGGTTTGACGTTTTGCATAAAATTTACCAGTTGCCTAGTGTAGGAGTCCGGGTCAATGTAGTCGTTCGTCTGCTCCAGGATGTCTGCTGGTAACTTTAGTTTGCACCCATACAGCATCTCTGCTACTGAGTGCTCTGCATTCGTGCGCAGTGTGGCCCTCAGCCCGAGTAGTATGGTGCTGATCGATTTTGTCCACGGAACAGGGTGGTGAGCTTTAATGGCCGTCTTCAGCGTTCTATGAAATCGCTCGATCATGCCATTACTTTGTGGATGGTAAGGCGTCGTGTTGGAGTGTGCTATGCCTGATCTGGAACAAAACAAGTTAAAGTCCGTAGACATGAATTGCCTACCCTGATCAGTTATAATTTTCTCCGGTACGCCGTATCTCGCAATCCAGTTGTCCCAGATGGCTCTGATGATTGTGTGGGTCTGGATATCTGCGATAGGGATACTTCCGCCCATCGAGTGTATCGGTCGATACATGTGAGGCAGTACCTCAGTCCCTCTGATGGTGGAAAAGGTCCGATGAGGTCGACATGGACCACGCAGAATTTCTGTCTCGGCATGTCGATCTTGATGATCGGTGTCCTCGTGTGTTTGTTTGACTTTGCTCTTCTGACAGGGTATGCAGGCCTTCGTCCAAGCTGCGCAGTCTGCTTTCATATTTTTCCAGACGCCTCTTTGACTGATGGTCTTGGTCGTGGCGTCGGCTCCTGCATGGTTGAGGTTATGCACTTGGTTGAAGAAAGATCTCTGTAGCGTTTTTGGGATGTACGGTCGCATGTTGCCTTTGTTGAGATCGAAGACGATTTCTTGTCCCTGCATGTTGGTTTTGATCAGGTTCAGAGCAGTGTTCTTGTCGTCCAAGAGTGCGAGTAGTTCGTTGTCCTGCCTTTGTTCTTTATGGATCTTTTCGAACGATATGTTTGCCTCTTGTTCGATCATGTCGATTCTTGATAAGGTATCGGCGACGACGTTGTCTTCTCCTTTTATGTATTTGATGTCCGTGCTGAACTGTGAGATGTAGTCTAGATATCTAAGTTGTCTGGGGCTTTCTTTGTCGTGACTTTTCCTTCTAAACACGAATTGTAGTGGTTTATGGTCCGTGTATATACAGAATTCTCTGCCCTCCAGATAATGTTGAAAGTACCTTACAGTCTCAAAAATGGCTAGTAGTTCCCTGTCGTACGTACTATATGAACACTGAGCCTTGTTCAACTTTTTTGAGAAGAAACTTATCGGTTTGTAGTTGATGCCGTCTGTGGTTTGTTGTAGCACGCCTCCAATTGCGTAATCTGATGCGTCTGTCCACACTGACATCTTGCTGCTTTCCTCTGGGTAGCTAAGCTTAGTGGCGTTGATCAGCGAGTTCTTGACCTCTTCGAAATCGTGTGTAGTGACTTCGTTCCACTCTACTTTTCTGTTGTCATTCTTTTTTGCTCCCTTGAGGTAATCGTGTAGTCGTATCAATTTGTGTGCTGCTCGTGGTATGAATCTTCGGTAGAAGTTTCCCATGGCCAAGAATCTTCTCAACTGCTTAATGGTTTCTGGCTTGTTGAGGTTCGTGATGGCTTCCACTTTTGTTGGCGAGGGTCCGATGCCTTCAGCCGAAATTTCATAACCAAGAAATAACAGTGTTTTCTTGGCAAACTCGCATTTAGATGGGTTTACCACCATTCCATGATCTTGAAGTCGCTGGAACAAAGCTTTTAAGTGTTCCACATGTGTTTCTTCGTCTGGTGAAGCGATCAATATCGTCGATATATGCGTGTACTCCTTCTAGACCTCTTGTGACTTCGTTGATGTGACGTTGGAATGTTTGTGCAGCGCATGATAGTCCGAATGGCATTCTTACAAATTCAAATAACCCGAATGGTGTGGTTATAGCTGTCTTTTTAATGTCAGTTTCATTAATTGGAATTTGGTGATATGCTCGTTGTAAGTCAATTTTGGAAAAAATTTTACAGTTACCTAAGTCATTGCATATATCGTGGATATGTGGCAAGGAATAACGATCAGGTACCGTCTGTGCGTTTAAGCTACGGTAATCGCCACAAGGGCGATAAGTACCATCGCTCTTCTTCACCATATGCAATGGAGAGGCCACTCACACTCTTGGAGGGTCTACAAATACCTTGAGCCACCATGTGATCGAACTCTTGCTTCGCCTGCCTCAGTAGTAGTTCTGGGGACAGCCGACGAGTCTTACACATAACGGGTTTGCCACGGGTATCTATATGGTGGATTGTGTTGTGTTTTTATCCAGCCCTGCGTATGGTTTATTGATATCTACTAGTTGTGGATACTTCAATATGAGTGAGTGGTACATGTTGGTTTTGTCTGTTAATGATATGGAACATGTTATGTTGTTGTTTGTGGAGATGTCAAATGCTCTGACTATCTTGCCGTTTGTATTGTCTACTAACCGTTTGTTCCTAACATCTACTAACAGGTGGAAGTTGTGGAGAAAATCTGCTCCTATAATAGGGCGTGTCGTATCCGCTATTATAAACTTCCATGTAAACATTTGTTTACATCCCAGATTCCAGTGTTACCGTGGTAACTCCGAAATTCTGGATCGTAGTCCCGTTCGCTGCATAGAGAATTAGCTTAGACTTTTCTCCATGGCGTTTGTGTAAAGATCTAGGAATTAATGATATTTCCGATCCGGAGTCAACGAGGTATGACACACCGGTATCACGATCTTTGACAAAGAGACGTGTTGTGTTGGTTGAATCAGCCGCCTCCGCTATGATTCGACCATCTAGTTTTTTGAAGCTAGATGCGGTTTAAATTCACATGGTGTGACGCATTTCTTAGCTTGATCGCCAAATTTTGTGTGGAAGTAACAAAGAATAGTTTTCTTGTTATTTCCGTTGGCCCTATAGCTTGTTTTGTTGAAATTGTTGTTGTATTTGTTGTTATTGAAATTGTTACTGCTGTTACTTGTTGTGTGTTTGAATCTATTGTTATTGTTGTTGTGACTATGCTGTTTGTTGATTGTGTGAAATAAACTCTCTACCTTATGGGTTAGAGCTTGTACGACTGTTCTAAACTACAAATGTTATTTTTATTGTTGGTACCTACTACCGCTACATTATCCTGTGTGTACACCTGTATTAGGCGATCTGCTATCGTCGCTTGCCTATCCAAGTCATCTTCGCTTATGGCTAAATGTGCTTGGATAGTCTTGGGCAGTTGTTGTATCCACAAGTATTGCAACGTCGTTTCGTCTATTTGTAAACCTATTGCTAGCGTCCGCATCTCTCTAAGTAGGCTGGATGGGTTTCGATCCCCAAGCTGTAAGGAAGAAAAAAGTTTTTTCTCTCCTTCTGTCCTGTGGACAGCCCATGCGTTGGATTATCGCTTCCTTCAGCCTCGTATATTTTGCTCGGTTCGGTTCCATGAGTAAAATATCTGAAACTTGTTCTATGTGCGTTTGTTCAAGTTTTGACACTAAGTGACTATAACGTGCGTCTTCTGAAACTATGTTTGCCAACTCGAATTGTGCTTCTATCTGTTTAAACCAAAGTTCGATGTTGTTCACCCATAGCTGTGGTAGTTTAAACGCTAATTCTATCCGTGTGGCACATGTTGTTTGCTGTGTTGATATTTGTCAAGTCAGTGTTGTCTTTGTTAGCCATTGTTTACAGTTTAAAAAATATTCGTTTTAAAAAAAAAAAAAAAAAAAATATTCAGAAAAATGTATGTAATAATGATTACAGTATAAGTTAAAATATTGAAATAAAAGTATTCAATAATGAGTGTAGTTGTATTAAAAAGTTAAGTTTAAATTATTAGATTTAAATTTAAATTTAAATTTAAATTTCAAACAAAAATATTTATTTTTTAAATGTCAGAGTCACTATTTGTTATGTATGTACTGTGCAAGTTATAGAAAAGAAAATTAAAACAGAAAATTTAAATAATTATTTTACCATACGGCGGAACACATTTTCCAACTATTAGGTATTTGTATTCTCCAAGCCTGAGTGGTCCCCTCGATATTAATATTCCTTTTGATTGTCCGTTGTACAATATATCAAGTTTAAAAATGTTTATGGTAAAACTTCAAATCTGTAACACATAATAACATGCATAGCCTAGGTTAAAAATATAAACATATATAGTACTGTCACACAATATAATGTATATAGAAAAAAAAAAAAGTATGGATACTAATGTCCACGTACTAAGTTAAACATTCGTCGGCTTAGCCGCCCGAATATCTGTTTGTTTGATAGTTTCAAGTTGTTTACAAAAATAAAAATTTTACAAATTGCAAGTATTGTGAACGACTGCGCCAGCTGAAAAATATTTCCGATAAATTTCGCTGGTAAAAAAAAAAACTTACTCCCACAGTGCGTTCACAAGGAGAAAACTTTCGGATGCCTACGTCACGCTTGTCTCGCCATATAATATTTGTCAAAAATAATTATGTACCGGATTTTTGAAAAAAAAAATCAAAATTTAAGAACTATAAATAAAAATTATTTTCCGGTACCTTGTAAGTACCTCTACTCAATCTGGCACCCTATGTAAATGTTCGTGTGAATTGTTTGTGTGTTCGACTCAAGAAAAAAAAAAAAAAAAAAAAAATTTATATGTGTTGTAGGAATGTATTACTCGGCGTGCGATTTTTGGTGAGCGAGTCGCTCGAACGTATTATATTATGTTTGTTTATAATAATTTTAGTTAAATTATGAATCACCTGTTTGAATTAATCCCGGCCGAGTAATATTGTTAAGAAATTAATCACTGTTTAATCAATTCACTAGTTACATTAATTACCTTTACATTAGTTACATTTACATTGAAGATTGTTACCGACAGAAAAAAATCACTCTCGATTCGCTCGGTCTTTGAAAAATCTAATTCTTTGAAATAAATTAATTAACCTTACAATAAGTTAACCTTGAAATAGATTAACCTTGAATAATAATTACAAATAAATTAAAAGTGAAATCAAATTAAAAATGAAATTTTAAATTTTTCATGTACCGACGACCGAAAAAAAAATAATTGTTGTACAATTTTGTCAAGCGAAGATATTTTCTGTCTGAAATTTTGCGCAATTTTTATGGAATTTGAATGGGGTCACCGTGATTGATTGTTTAATGTTGTGTTTTCGTGTTCAAACGTCGGGGTATACCACTTTAGTTGTGTAGTTACCACCTTTATGTAGGCACCTAGTTGGTGGCCTAATTGTGTGATGTACAAAGTTATGTGGGTGCACAGAATGAGAGCAAGTAAAACAGGGTACTTACGTTTTACACAAAGATTTATTCACGAAACTAAACTACTGAAGTTAACACATTAAAAAGAAGGATTCTAATAACTATATTAGGCAAAATAAAATGAAGTTGGTAAATCTAAATTGGCGGTAATTTTGTGCCTCGAAGACGCGTGCGGTGAGGTCGGAATCCGGTAGTATTCTCGAAGCCGGTTTGGCCCGTTCGTACGCTCTACGTCGGCGTTCGGCAATAGATTCTAAATTAAAATATTTGGGTAGGTATATCATAAGAATCCATTTTTTTGTACTTATATTACAATTGACGTCTCGACAGAGATCAGATTTTTTTTTCAATATATTTAAGGTATATAATATCCTAAATATTAGACAATATCCAAAATTGTAATTTGATTTGAAAATATGTTAAAAGGATCGAAATAAAAATAATAAATATGGGATTTAAATTAATAAACTAACATCATCAAATTTGGACTCTTTTATAAAGTTATTTTGAAAGTACCAAGTACCTATTCACCGTTATATTAAAATGAATAGGTTAATACTAATAATGTGTTAAAAACCAGTGTTTTATGATGAATAAGATTATTTTACTTGACTGTATTTACCTGCTTATTTGTTAAATTAAATATGTGTGTGTGTTTTCTATTTTGTTTTACAATGATATGATATTTTTCTAACCTTAATCTCTTGAATTTGTATTTAGGTATATCAAAAGTATTCTCGTGTACCTACTGAAGAACATTGTAGCTTCGTTTAGCGAAAATGCCAGATATAATATTTCTTTACAGTCTTGTTTCTTGTTTAATATATAATTTCCCGTGAATCTACATAATATCTTTTTCTTTAATGAGCTGCTTGTTATTATCTTACTTAATAGAAACACGTTTTATTTTTCTGAATAATGGAAGGTACGCACAAAGCCAAAAGGTATTATTAGAAGTAACAATTAACTTGTATTGCATCATGTTTCCTGTTAAAATAATATCTAAAATACAAGAACAGTTAATGTTTAATTTAGTATTTTGGTTACACAGCGTTTGATTTTTAAAATGTTAACTCTTCTACATGGCAAAACATCTGTCGGTATAATAAAATCCCCGCTATAAATCTGAAATAATGTTTCAACGTAGTCTTTTAAACATAGAATTCGTAGTATAATTTTATTTTTACGAGTTAATTTAATATTATTTTTATCGCTCGCTTCTTTTATGTTTTCTTTTCTGAACATTTCCTTTCAATTCATTCGGTTTTTTGCTCAAATAAGATCTAGGAAGATGGCGCGACACATAATTTAACTTTTCAGAAAAACAAACAGCGGCTGCGCTGATTCCATATACGGTAAAATGGTGTATTTTATTCAAGTACACGATAACTCCTTATTGGTTTATCATCCTGTCTATCCTAGTTGTGTATCCTTCGAATGAGAATGTAATGGGAATTCGCGCAAACCGGTTTCAGACTCCTTTCTTTCTTTGTTTTAAAAGCTCCAAAGGCGACTTTTGCTGCCCATTTTTTGGGACCTTGAACGTCCCGTTAGGCCAAATTCACTGCATCGATTACGAAAGTTCCAGAGGTGCTCTGTCTTCGTTATAATTATTATAGTTGTTGAAACGGTTTAGTAAGAACTATAATTCCTTTGTCGGTATTTTAGAACGAAACGTTTAGTGTAATTTCGAGACCCCTTTCTGGAAGCGTCCCTCTTCCCATTTATGGAGTTGTGATGGCATTTCGAGACGAGATTGAGTGAATCTCGTTTTATACATAAAACCGTGCCTTATTATGCATGCAGCGGGCTTTATTTAGATGAAGCATGAACGAATGCAGGAGCACGTACGCCATACCCCATACTAGTAGTACCAGCAGAACGCATACTTGCCCATTCTGCTCTACGTGAACTGAGCATACACCGTACATACATATTTGTTACCTTAGATATTTCTCGTAAGTGTTCTATGTTTCCATATTTACTCGCGTTACCCAAGTTGCTTGTAGTTTTTTTCTAACCTAATTAAATATGTTTATAAAGTTGGTGTCAATACGCGATGACTTACTATAACTGTATAGTATGGTTCTGCACTCCGTAACAATAGAGAATACATTAGAACAGCAGTTATCCATAATCAATGAGCTGTGTCGATGCTGCGGTCGCGGTCGTGCAGAGGAGGAATGTTATACCTTCAGGATACGGGAGAAAGAGAGAAATGCAGACGCGATTGTTTATTTTGCCGCCCGCTTTTGTCCAGACATCCCGCTAAAAAAATAAGTCTACGATATTGGCAGTTGGCAGTATAGGCACAGTGTACAAGTTCTCTAAAAACTGGATTGCATATTTTAGCTACATAATTATATTGCTCTGATCACGGGGTAACTGGTTTTATAATCGGAATCATACTTCTAACCTCACTTATAACTTTTTTTGATCAACGTATCTATGAAAATATGAGTTTTTGTTCGCTCACATTCGAAATGTACAAGCGATATCATAAGTATGTATCTATGTTGGTACTCGTAGTTCAGTAGGTATGTGTATATGAATTATCGATTATTGGATATGGGACCTTATGAATTTTATTATTCCAGCGCAGTCAGGTGAATATTAGTTGACAAATGATTTCACACCCTTCTGATCGCGTCACGTAACGCGCCAATATAAGTAGATGTAGGTACACTGTGCTTAAGTTTACTCCATTTCGGTCCTGAGTCCACAGAATGTGCTGCAGTGTGGTGTACTGTGTACTGTATTACTGCAGACTGCAGCTACCTTGTTGTACTATGTCCCCTACTATTACTTACCATTCATGTTACATTCCACTTCTCCATTGAGTTGGATGTTTTCTGTCTCGGCGGTTCTTTGGATTCTTTGGTAGGCATGTATTATTAAAACGTTTATTTTAGTTATCGTGTATGGTACCTATAATGATTTACAGATATTCCTGCTGTTTCGTAATTCACGTAATAGATTTGAATTTCTTACGTATAGTTTGTACCTAATATTTTCATTTATCGGCGACTTAAAACAGAATATTTGTTGACTTGTAAATTTACTAATTGCTTAATATAAGATGAATGCTATCATAATATTATTAAAGCACGTCTCCCGATAAAATTGGCTTTCCTCCGAATTATTATGTTTTCTATATTTGAGGTTAGGATAACGTTATCCCTTGACTTGAGCACAAACATGTTAATTTTGGTGTACCTACTTGATTCTGGTATTTTATAATATAACATTTTGAAGACATTCGTAATCTTGGACGAGTATATTGTATACTTTTTCCATAAACATTTCGGAGCATTGAAATAACACACATGAATTAGTTTTATATCTTCTGGATAGCAATTAGGTAATACTGTATGTATAAGTTCTTAAGAAAATTTCCACCATTCTGTCCACATGTAATAACTTACAGAATAGTTTACTCCCGGTGAATGTTCGTTATTGTTGAAAAGTATTGTATTTACTTCTCGCATAAGTTTTCAGATTCAACTGTTTGCTTGAAATTTCAAAAGAAAATGTTATAATCAATTTATGAACTTTCGTTTTGAGATGTAATTACTTAGTTTATGTAACAGTGTAATGTGGAATTAACTTCGTGCAAGAAGCCAAAAACGGATATATGTCCAAAACATTTTTTAAGTGTTGAATTCCATTAGTAAGTACGTATTGCTCAAAATATCATTTTTATTATATTAAGGTTCCTTTTAATTATTTTTATTACCAGTTAAAAATGTACAGTTTGAGCTATAAATACCTTACTTGTTTCTAATTTATTCATTTACAGAACCAACACAGTAATAATTGCAGAATTTAATAAAATTGTTTACACTTTTTCAACAGTACAAGTAAGTTATAGGTTTACTTTTTAATATAAAATCACACAGTAGAATTTAACATTAGTTTTCAATTGAATCCTATAAACTGTACACCTAATAACAAGCTTCTGGCTCGGTGCCATAGACTGCATCTATGCATCTTTTGCTTAGTAAACTGACATCTATGAGATTAACGTTTACAAATAATGAATTTGTTTTTTTGTTTGTTTTAATAATGGTATTACCTAGCTTCATTAATGGGTACCTATCTAATCACTAATAGCTACAAAGTGAAAACTAAAATACAAACAGCGTGATTTTCATAATGTGGAAAATAGTTTTATTTGAAACATCCTGCAGTTAGCTGCATGCGTAATGATAATGCATTGTGATCGTTATTCTGCAATTTATATTCGCAAACGATTGAGTTTTTCCGTATTCTTCAATGGATATAGGTATACCTTGTAGTATATATTTATAATAATAGGCGACCGCAGCACGCACACCGCGTGTATAGTGTATAGTACCTACACACACGCACCAGACATCAGACTAGTGGTGGTGGGTGAAGCCACTGAATGCTGAATGCTGAATGTCACGGGCTCTTGAGCTTCTAAAGTTACCACAGTTGTGTGAACAGTGAACAGTAGTCGAGTTTATTTACTTTTGACAGCTCGATTATGTATCGATTAGGGATGTCCTAATGCGTTACCGAATCGATTTCTCATAAAAATCGACTTTATTTATGAAGAAGTTTTAATCAATTTAACACATTTATATGTGTACACATTTTATAACACACCCAGACGTTTAAAGCAGAGTTTATATTACGAAAGCGCTGTCGTAAAACAGTCTTTATCATTTCTTTACAAAAGAAACTTTAAAAATACAAATACAATCGATAAACTCCTTAATTGGAGTTTGTCATCGGGTGCAGGAGCTATAGAAAACCCAAATATGCATAGGACTATTTTATTGTCGTAATGTAAATTGAAAAATTCTGTGTCGCGACAAACAAAGAAAAAAAAAAGTTTTATTTTTTATTTTTTTTTTTTTTTTTTATTTTTTTTTTTTTTAATATTTTATTTTAAAGTAAACATGTTTTTTATAAACAATACATAAAATGTATTTATTGTTCCCGCAAAGCCGGGGCTTGTCTGCGGGTTACATTACATATTAATACTTTTTTTTTCTTCTTATTTATTACACAAATTATCTAACATTATAAGTATATTCTTATTTTAAGTAGGGTGTGTTGCAAAATCACATTTTATATTTTTTCATGGAAAAAATCAACTTGAATAATCCTCGTTGCATAAGTAGGCTCAATAAACATCGATATCGATAAATATCGGAGTTAAAGAACATGTTGCTTCACTATCGTAAAGAAAAAAACATGAACTAAGGAATACTCAGATTGAAATGACCAACGTAACTAAATATCTAGGACTATTCATAGACTCAAGACTCTCATGGAGTTATCAATTTGATCATGTCAAATCAAAGATAGCCCCTGTAACTGGAGTTTTGTACAGACTCAGGGGTTTACTTATGATACATTCTCACCTTGTATATTTGTCATGTATATGGGGTTTTGCTACCAAGAAACAGGTTTCCGAAATTCAAGTTCTCCAGAACAGGGCTCTGAGAAATATTTTAGGGATACCCTGGGATACACATGTAAAAGATATATATCGCCAAACAGAAATACTCCCATTTAAAGTAATACCATTACATGAAATCACAAATACCATACTTACCATATTAAATCATTCAGCACATACAAGTTTGAAACACAATTTTAACTCTGAGCTTCATGGTCACAATACACGTAATTCAAAAAACCTCCACATTCCAAAATTTCGATCCACAAAATTCGGTAAAAAATCCCTAATGAACATTTCTCGATCCCAATATAATAATCTACCCCATGAAATAAAAATAAATAAATCAATAAATAGTAGAGCCCTTAAAGATCTATATTTAAATATGTTTTTTAATGATAGATATGATGATGTTTAGGATTAAGATTGAATGTGTTAAATTTAAATCGTTTCTTATTCGTCTTTTTGATTGTGCAATAATGTAATTAAAAATGTGAATAATACCGGTCCCAAAATGAGTTTTTATAACTCCTGGGATTATAATACATGTATGTTTTATAAGATTTTTTTTTTTTTAAGAAATAAAAAAAAAAAAAAAAAAAATATTTTTCGGTCTATGGTTGCCTATCAATAATTACGGAACTTTATAGGCGCCCATGTGTCAAAAGTAAAATAAACGCTTGGAAATACTGTAATTTTGGTTAATCGCAAGGCTTTTTTAAAATTTGTAGGGTTAAAATTTATTTTCTCCCCCTTTAGTAGGGATCTCGTTAAACTTCTTCGTCAAGCCAAGATTATTTGATTATGCGTTAATTCTTAACTTTTAATCATTGATTAAATAGCGGGTATTTTTTATTGCTTCATAAACTCCAGAAATACATGAATGGAAGGCTTGCGGAAATATAAGGTACATGAATATATTTCTACCGCAGATAGCTCAGTACGGGTATAACTTTATATATATTTTATACGTTTATACATATGTGTTCTAGGTACTGGACAAGTTTCCTTTTATGAAGTAAGGTGCGCGGCAGGAATATCGTGGTTCCTTTTTTGTTGTATGTATTGTATAATGCGTTATAGTATTAACTATACTTAACTCAGAACATACACACAAACCAGATTCTTAGTGGGAGACTAACTAGTACATAGATATGCTGTAATATATTTATTTTCCGAGTATTCTGAAAAGTACACATACTACCCATATTTTTCTGGTCTACTAAACTGCTATAAAGTTTTTTTACCGTAAAAAAACACCATTATCATATTTTAAAAACATCACGATATATTGATATTTATGCATTCTTAGTTCTTACCCATGTTTTGTATTCTGAGTTGAAAATCATGGATTATAAATATTATAAATAAATATTAACTAAATATGATTGATTTAAGAGCATGTTTTTTTATGTTTTGGGTTTATATAAGCATTGATTATAAATTGAAAGGTTTGAGAATGTATCGTTATACATATATGTATGTTATTATTTATATTTATTATGTACTTGTCCTTTTACTCCATGAAAAAAAATATTGGGCTGCTGTGTACAGTTGACGTTTACTGTTAATGCAAAAAATATTTTACTATTTTCAATGAAGCCTAAGTGTCTTGTTCTTGAACTTAGGAATCCAGTCGTGGCGGAGTGGGAATTCGAACCGGCGATTTCTAGACTTTTAAAGACCGCGACATTACCACCGGGTCACTATCTAACTTCTAGTTTTTCTATGACTTTTTAAAGTCCCTTTATGAGTTGCGTAAATTTGTTTTTCTGTATTTTAGAACTCCTAATGGTTTATTGTTATTAGTTATTACTTATTACTAATATTATGGATAATTTATGTAGAGCCGTTTTCGTATAAATTTACCTCATGGGTATAAACTAAAAGGTACCTACCTATATTTATGTATACTATAAAGGTACCTACCTATATTTATGTATACTATATACCTACACATTGTGTATTTCAATAATATTAGGTAAATTATACATGTAAATTAGACGCCTATCGACTTTTTCTCTGGCATAATTTGTGCTTTAAAAAAACATGCAATCGATGAATATTTATTATTTATTCACAACGAGCGTGCTGTTTTTAATCTGAAATTATAATAATGAATTATTTTCATGCAAAAAATGTCAAGCAGCTCCGACCCATAGTTTAAATTAAGGTTATTTTGCTTTGTAGTGTAGTGGTTTGGGTAGATGTTGAATTACTACAAATACCCTTGTTCCCCCGCTAACTTAGGGTGGGAAATGCATTTTTTCATAAATGTACCTACCTACGTTGCATCGATTAATAAAATCATTGGTATATGAATGAGATTTAACTGTGTTTAAAATGGTTCAGGTATTTACAATGAGGCAGAAGACAGTCAAGAAGCAGTACAAAAGATATAGGCGCACCAGCAAAAGCTGCCTGCCCATAATAATAAAAATAAAATAATATTATGGAACTACTTTCAAATATCAGTTTGAATTTCAGCTGGTGTCTAAAAGGAAAATATACAAATAGGTATATAGTATAATATAAACTCGATATTGTTATAATTAGGTACGTTAACTTTATGTTGTACATTTATTAATCTAGTTTTTCCGATTTATACGTAATTCAGTATATTATGGACACAGAAACACCTGAATTTCGGTATTAAATTGAGATAAAATAAATGAACCTATAAACCAACTTATATTTCATCATTTGAATGAATATGTTCCTTTCAAACAACATTTTGAGTGTGTCCAAATACTTGTAGACAAAAACTGAATTTCACTTATTACGGGCATTATTATCAAATTACAATTTTACATCTTATCGGAGAAGAAAAGTTTGGAAGGGAATATGGCTATTTAGGCGTTTACAGGGCTTATAACCTGTCATTGGCTGATATGGTAGATATCAAATACTACGCGAAATGGGGAATGTTGTAATACATAGCGGCCACTTAACCGAGCCAATGACTGGTCATACGCCCTGCTAACGCCTAGATATACATATTCCCTTCCAAACTTCTCGTCTCTCTTGAGATGTCAAGAAAAAACTCATTGCAGTTATGTTGCTGTCATCATCATCATGGGAATGTTGTAATACATAGCGGCCACTTAACCCAGCCAATGACTAGCCATACGCCCTGTTAACGCCTAGATATACATATTCCCTTCCAAACTTCTCGTCTCTCTTGAGATGTCAAGAAAAAACTCATTGCAGTTATGTTGCTGTCATCATCGATATGAAAACGTTCAATTATTGTTCGGCAAGCAAACAAAAAACACCTTTTACTAATTTTCTTTAAATAATACGTACCTTTGATACTGTCGTATGAACAAAAAATATGATTTTTTGCTGCTGGACATCGGTTTTGTAAAAAGTTATTTGAGCATTATAATATGATAAAAATGATCTGTAAATTATTATAGTATATTCTCGACATGTTCATTAATCCGATATTCTAAACATTAGAGAATAATGTAACATGAATGATGATAACAAATTACCTATCGACGATGTCTACGTATTTTTATGAATGGTGAAATTAATTTATCATCTTTTTCAGTTCTGTTGGAGCGCAGAGATAATAATATATTATCGCAATTATTATTATTTTACGGCCTTTCTTTTTGAACGCGGCTTAAATCTCAAATCGCGTTAAAGTGTGGCTGATGTAAAAAATACGCATGGTATTGTACGATTGTACAAAGTTTGTCGTGTTATTCGGTATTCTATGCAATGCTACACATAATTTCGAACCCCGAAGATAATGCTGGCGTAATACAATAATGTTTGTGTATGTATTCGGTGGGACCGTCACAATGTACAAATATAGGTGGCCGTTCATTGGGTATGACGCTCAAGGACACCCCGGTCGTGACCGCTATTAAAACAGCGTATACCGAAATTATATTCTAATATAATACAAACACCGATCGGCCCACAGGGGAACTGGAAACTAGCTTGCTACATACCTACTTTTAACTAGGGGACGGACGCTGGGATAGGGTTACCATCTTTCCCTCTATTGATTCCATGATGAGTATGGTGATTCCAGGCTTGGCTCGTCTGTGGACGGTCTCCCTTCACCTAGAACGGTCATGTGTTGTTCAGCAGGCAGCTGGCACTGATAAGACCTGTAGCTCAATAACAGGTGACTATCGACGTGGTAATAAGCGACGTGATAACGATTTCTCACCACGGATGTTTAACGTTTTCGCGATCACAATGGAACACCCGTAAAAGTAGGTGCTTGGCAACGCGACTGTGATATGAACGTATGTTAATTGTGATCGGTCAAATGCTTAGCACGTTTTTAAGCACGTCGATAGTTCGTCGCGACTCTGTTCTTTGGACTTTCCCAGTAGAATATTTTTTCAAAGAATCTCCAAAATGTGTCCAAATAAATCCTGAAGTCTTTTCTCACATGTGAACATCTTTATATTTGTATATTTATCTCTACTATTACCATAACGTCAAACTCAAAAATTCTAACAGGAATTTTCGACCTTCACAACATTTATTTGTGTTTATTTTGTAAATTAAAAATGCAGGCTCCATAAACAGTAAAGTGCCTTAAAATACTGAAATGTCAGGACGAATCTCGACGTCTGGTAACCCTACGCTGGGATCTCCTTACGTAACCTCTGTATTATGTCTGTATGCTATATACATCTAATGATGTCAACGTCGCAGATCTCCATCTATCTCAAACTTTTTACTAATGTACACATGTAGAGAAAATCGATAAACAGTTTTACGGACCTATCTCGAATATGATCAGAATTCTTGAATGGATTGCTATCCTTTTGGGAAGTAGAAGGCCACATAATCCATTAGTTTGTCTATCGATCTTCTTTGTACTTGAACTTCTGGAATCTGCAATTTGAAGGTCAGAAGGAACATTGATTTTTCTCTGATGGGTGTCCTTTAATCTTGAGCACAGTTTTAAAAAAAAAACCTACTTCTATTCAGACTATTAATTTTTCACTTAGATGCGAACGTGTCACAAATACAATGATATTTCATAACAATAAAAATACCCGGCACTTCTTCATTAGATTTACATTATGTACTTTCAATTAGTTATATTTTCATAAAATAATAACAATAAATTAAGTCAATTTATATAGCGCCGTTTTTATGAAATATCATCTTAAGGGCGCTTCGATCTTATAATAATAATAATATAATATTTTCCGAAATGTTCTCAATGAAAGATTTATTTGGAATTTACTGTCATGTTAGTTTCAATGTCTATAGGAAAAATTGTCTTATGTAAATTATTAACTATAAAATTTTATTTCAATATTTGATTTGAGAGCCTAACCAAGGCAAGCCGTTACTTATATTTAACGTAAGTTGTTAAGCCATAAGGAACTAATCTCTTCTGAACGATGCCCACGGGGATTTTGGTTTATCAAAATTCTTACTACGACAAGATAAATAATATAAATTTTAACAGAAGTGTCGCTTTAGTCCCATCCTCTTGTTTAATTCATCCAAGTATGACATCATGTAATTATAATACAGTTCGTTTATATTCTTGGGCTATTCTCTTGTATTCTCTTGAAGTATTCTCTTGAATCTCTGTAATGTGTATTTAACCAAAGAAAAGTTTGCTTTAGGAACTCATACCGAGCACAAAACTAGATAGGTACTTGAAAGATTACGCTAAATAATATCGTCATTTATTTTAATAATAAATAGTTTCGTTTTATGAATGTTGTATACCCAGTTGCTTAGAAAAAGTTTATGTATTACAGTGCAGCTTGAATTCATTACATTTTCATTTTATTCTTCCCTCCATTTTGGGTAGTTAAATGGGATAGCGCTGGCTTTTTATGGCAACTGTTTATGACTGTCTATTTATCTTTGTTAAGAGTTATTTCGTTTTTATAAGTTGGTAGATATCCGCGCCCCGCATTCCTCATATTAAACCATAAGGTTTCACGACTTTGGGAGAGTTTTGACCTGCCTCAAGGTCTGTGATAATAACAATGTTATGTTAATACAACTCCGAACAGGTTTAGTCCGAAGGATTTCGTAACTTACAACTTGTTATCATATTCCATATTCATATTACATTTTGCGCTGTATGGCACAAAACAAATTAATATTCAAGCAATAAACATCCTAGACTTATGTATATGTGTGTATAATATAATAATTTCAACAGTAGCTTTATGTTTTAAAACCAAACTTAACTATATATATGATATTACGATATGCTATAAAATTACGATAGTTCAGTCATGTGGAGCGAATGAATGATGAAAGAACTTCTAAAAGGATTTACGATGCGAGTGTGTCTGGATGTAAAAGTCGAGGAAGGCCGAGAAAGACATGGCATGATCAAGTACAACAAATACTGTGTGGAAGTGGTCATTAGAATAGTCTGAATAATAGACGTGCGTGCATGAGAAGATGTATGAATGTGGAGGAAGCAAAGGGAAATGTGCCAGGACAGAGAGTGTTAGTTAGTAAAATTACCTACTCGCGAGAAATGACAATAATGATAATTAGTTAAACTTTTTTCTTTGTTTTTCTAGTTTCAACTATTTCATTTCAATGAATTAGTGCTATGTAACTTACGCTATGTAGTATACCTGTAAGTATATATTTTAAACTGCATATTTATTAGAAACTATTATCTAAGAGGTGATTCACACTAGGAAACATTGTCATAAAATATTCATAGGTTAAAGGCTATTTTAAATTGCTCGCCGCCATTATTCACCGACTTCATAATATTTTCCACTGGGGTATAAATATGTATTAATGTCATGCACTTTTAATAAATCTACTAGTACCTTTGTAATTGCTTACCACCGGATTACCACCATTAAGCATCACGTCCGATATATTAAATACATAGTTCTGTGCTTCTTTTATGTTTATCCTATATTAACCGCGGAGTCCCATTAACGTGCAGTTTACTGTGTACGTTTAAGTCAAAAGTGTATGATGATGCTGAATTCTGCCACCCTAAGCATGTTTCGTGAAGCAAAACGTATAACAAAATGCTGTATCTTATGTGCAAAGGAGGTTTTAACGATTTTCCATAAATATAAAAATTGACGTTGAAGTGACTTTACACACATTCATTTTCGCATGGAGTCTTTACTCCGCCACGTGACTCACGTGAAAAAATCATTACTCTAATGTTAAATTCCCGGAGAACATCGAGGAATACGTTTGTATGGGAAAGCGGCCACGAGTCACGAGGTGGAGTGTGTTCTTAAAGCTTATCCTCAGATTTTTAATGTGTTTTACTCTGTGTTTATGGTCTAGTTTTATCAAGATTAAAAACGTTGGCAGTGGTGGTAAAAAGCTATTATTTGGGAGATATTACTAGTGCGTCAACTTTAGACCACCTTCCCCGTCTTTATGTATGCAGATACTAGTTTAATGTAATTTATCTTTAAAAAACGTGATTTATGATAAATATGTGCATCATAACATGAATGAATAATTAATGCGTAGGTACATAATACTTTTTACAGTGATGACCTATATTTAGTTTCAGGAACCGTCGTTTCATAAATACATATAACTGCCTGAATTGAAGCAAAACCCGACATGACTATTATTCACTAAGAATGACAGCTATGGTTACGATTAGTTTCACTATCGATATCTTATTTTAATACTTTATTCGTTGACTACTCGTAGTACACACAATTACACACCCAACAGCCTCTAAACAACTTAACATGTTGTGTCTCGTCAGTTTTCTGTTCATTTTCCAGTGTTTTTAAAACTTCGCCTCAGCAATGTATTTATTTGATCTTTTTATCTTAAAATGTTTCATTTTTATCGTGCAATGCCAAGGTCGTCTAACCTTAGCCTTTCAAAGAAAATTTTGCAATGTTATTTATAGTTTTATTCTAATTTCATTCAATTTAAAATTAGGCAATGGAGTTCATAAAAATTGAAACCAATATACTAAATTAATCGTTTTCTCTGACTGTTTTTCTTCTTGATGTTTTAGTTATATTTTTGGTCTTAAATACATTTAAACGTCCTTATCAAATATTTTATTATGTTTATTTATGAATTCATTTAGGCTACCTAGTCATTGATTAAACAAAAGAAATGACTAACACACAATAAGTTCTCGTACCTGTTATGTTTATACACAATATATTTATCGCACAACTATAATTGATAATAATTGTATTTAAATTATACTATGTACCTACCTGCTGCTTATCTATTGACCCCACATTAACATTAGCTCGTTAACACATGGAAAACAATACACTGGTTTATTAATAGGTGAATCGATCATTATATTTTGTAGCTATTGTAAAAACAATGATTTACTATTATCTCCACACCATCAATGCTTCAACATATTTGACATATCTAGATATATATAATTGGCTTATTTCACTCAAATTTTAATTGAATTCTAAAATATAAATTTATTACAAGACGCCGCCACCGGGTATCTTTGTATCGATATAATATGTAGGTAATAGCGTGGCAGATTCAGTTTTGAACAAATTTAATGCTGTTGCATGCAAATATGTATTTATGTACCTTGAATGATAGCCCCACACTTTCCCTAGAGTGTTTTAAAGACTATCGAGTCTTTTTTCAGTCCAGCACAACTCTACCGATTTTTAAAAGCTAATCCGCGAAATTTAATAGATTCAGTTTTAACTGGAAAAAGCGAAAGAAAAGAAGGTTAAGTATATACGCGACCAAATGGTTTCATTGCCATCACTGTCTCGGCTCTAAGATTGTCATAAACACATTCACCCCAACCTGCTCAAGAAGCTGGCCCAAATTTACAGTGATAGGGATATTAGTGATTCTATCCCTTTTTTAGTCGTTAGTTACAACTACCTCCCGCCCAACCGCAGCCTCCCGCGCGCCCCCCGCCAACCACGCCCAGAGAAGACGCTGCAGCAACCTCGGCTGAGTTCAAAGGAAGGAGAGAGTTGAAAGGACTACGAGGATGGGAGATTGTGGAGTAAATCCCAAGCGTCCTAAAACACAACACAGTATTACAAGTTTAGTAATCCTACCTGGTGGACCTATTTGATGCGTCCCTTGCTGCACCCTATCCACATCCTAACCAAAACAAGTCACAGTCATACGCAAAATGGAAAAATACCCATAAGAAAGGATAAAGATGTACCTACATATTATATTTATTTTTTAACAATTTACAAGCTAAATCGTAGATTGGGAATCTGGGGTCTGGACCCACGCCACACTGTCACGGCCTGCCATAGGCCAAGGACTTAGTGTTATGTCAAGTATTCACACAACCGACGCCATTGCGTGAAGTTTTTCGTGTATACAATATTTTTGCTGGCAAAACACATAATTTAAATTTAATACATGCTTGGCGTGCGCTGCTGGTTACACTCAAAGGATCTTGGCCAATGATCAACGTTTTTTGTTATTGTAAAAACCTATAGAACACTAGAGTAATAACTAAGAATACGTATTTTCGCCAGAGACATGTTAAGTAAATTTTCGGCGGGTATATTAATCTATTTTTATTATACTTAATATAGTACTTTTTGAATGAAACAAATTCTGCTTATCTAGGATGATGATTTTGTATTGTTACTACCTTGTCTTAGAGCCGAGACAGTGATAGGGGCAATGAAAGCATTTGGTCGCGTATTTAATCTTCTTTTCTTCCGCTTTTTCCAGTTTAAACTGAATCTATTAAATTTCGCGGATTAGCTTTAAAAAATCGGTAGAGTTGTGCTGGACTGAAAAAAGACTCAATAGTCTTTAAAACAGTCTAGGGAAAGGGTGGGGCTTTCACTGTTACTACCTTGTCATAATATTTAGAAATTGGATAGCTTTGTTTTTCACCAGACAAACCGAAAGTTAGATTTGGTTTTCATAACTTTTTATTATTGAAATAATTTAAAACAAATGCCGCGTTATCTACACGTAAAATTATCTCATTCGTTACTTTATGCATACATACTTGTTCAGAATGCCCAGATAAGAACGACATAATATTTGTAACAAACTTAGTGGGAAACAAAGTAAATATCTGCGTGCATAGTTATCTACTATACTCTACTTAGTGAAAATCAGTAACAAAAACACTTTTACCTACTAATTATTGCAACGCCAACATAATTTTATATAATTTTT
Organism: Micrasema minimum; assembly: GCA_022494985.1. Lineage (NCBI taxonomy): Eukaryota > Metazoa > Arthropoda > Insecta > Trichoptera > Brachycentridae > Micrasema > Micrasema minimum. The sequence goes on along the minus strand of JAGVSP010002491.1, from coordinate 10,129 downwards.
CTAACTTATATTGTAGTTAAAATCTGTTTATATTTCTAATCAGGGGGGGCTAGAATACTCCAACCGTCTATGCGCTTGGTAACTGCAGGGCGAGTTGAGATCTAGCCTCTTTTTGTACAGTGCTTTTGAGGCGATTTTACGCAAAAACAGCGCTTTATAAATTGTCCGAATAATAAATGGTGTTATTTTTTCTAATGACTTTTGACCTTTAGATACAATGTGGATACAATATAGTATATGTATGTATATATTATGATTCTAGTTCGACGAATTTTTCTCAGTCAATTTTCTATATCAATTTGATAATCATTTTCGTAATAGTAATCACAGTTATATAAGCGAGATTATTTAGATATATGATTAGGACAATTTACACATTGAGTTATGTAAACTAGGCATTGAATCGATTGAATAGTTACTAGTTCTGATTGACCAGAGAAGCAAACAACAATAATTATCTACACATATACATTATTCTGATTAGTTTACTATCTCGAATTGGTTCATTTAATTTCATTTAAGTACCTACTCTGATTTTTTTTTACAAAACGCAATGAGTAATAAACATTAAATTCTTGTTATATTATACGGACTCTTAAATTATTTAAAAATAATCATTCATCGACTCGACACATCGTAGATTATATCTGATCCTTAACAAAAGGAATATGGTGCAAAAAATATTCTCCGTAAAAGGGTCGAATTACGCGTGTTAATATTAATTTCATTCAAGAAATTAAACACCTGTTTTCTCCTTCAACATTCCTGTCACTCTGCAAGTGTGAATTGTGATTTTCTGAAAGAGTATTTTAGATTTTCCGCGTCGTATTATATTTTCATATTAGATATTGAACTGAACTATCGTATTTAGAACGATTTCGATTAAGGATTGCGTGTTTTTACATAAACCATGTACCTACCTAGTCAAATATCAAACTCAAATAATTATATCCATTGAAAAATGAGCGAAAGATGTATCAATATCTTAAATATGGCTTTACAGTTGATTTTGTGGGCTTTATTTTACGCTCATTATAATATTATGTTCAATTACGGGTCGCAATAGGAAGCAATGTAAAATTTTACAGAAATGGTAACTTTTTAATAAATTATATTATTTTTTAAATATTTAGGTATTTACCCGCATCATTAGGTGCGGTAGATGGATATGCAATGAACTTGGTCATGCATACGTGCAGGAAATATGACCAATCTTACGCTTCAGCGCCATCGCCAGTCGAAATTATCACAGTGTGATTTTGTTTAAATAAAACACAATAAATCAATATTACTGCTGTAGTTCTTGCGTTTTAGCGCACAGTTCGCACAGCGAATTCTGAACTGCATAAACTCAAAAAGTCAAATTTTGGGAAATCTCAAAAATTTGGTATTAATTTCGGTACTTTTTATTGAATCTGGATTTATTAAAATTTATTATCTTGGCATTGGATATAGATAGAAACATGTTTCTTAGACAGAAATGTTGCGGTCTCAGAGAAGACCAAATAACGTAACTGCCAAGACACTTTTTTATTTTAGTATGTAGAAAGTTAATTGTCAAATTATTTTTAAAAAAAACATTAAAAATTCATCATCTTCCTTAAAACTAATACTTTCATTTTTTCGCTCCCAAAGCGCATAGCACAGGGCATCGATACACCAAGTTCCAGTTTATAATTGATCATTTATTTAGATGAAGTAAGATGCTCAGTTTAATACGCTTCCAAAGTATCTATCACACATGAAATATTAATATGAAAATAGCATGTAAATAATATTTTACGTTGACCCCCTACGGGAATCGAGCCCATCATCATCATCCCTAGGATGAGCATAATATGGATTCCACAAACTGCCTCCAAACTAAGGGATCGACAGCCAGTTTCCATAGGTTACCCCAAGCATCCATATATTCCGGGAGGATTTTTCGCACGTTTCCAAAATATTCCTTTATTAATTCATAACATGTATACACCTGATGAGATCCGCGAAACTCCAGAGGGAGATTTTTCTTGATATTCTGATTTAAAAAAATATATAATAAAAGTTTTTCAAAAAACAAGTTTTCTTAAATAAATGATTAAAATATGAATCACAGCGTTAATACCGTCCATTTTTGAAACTGGCCTAAACCCACTGTGTATAAAGATTTTCGAAAATCATATAGATTATCCGCACATAAATTTTACATTGGTCGCTTTTTTTTTATTTTTTTTTTGAGAATAAGACGTAGATCTGAATTATAAATAATCGTAACTGCCAAGACACACGATAAAAACCCCTTAAATTCAATCATCTTCCTACTAAAGCTCCCAATAGAATTACATAGAATCGATTCCCTAGTACTTAGATGATTAATTGTATTAAATTATAGAATTACTTATACAATACACGTATTGAGACTTTGGATACACTTAAAATATTGTCTACATTAGTTGACTATTATTCCTTTATTTTGTTATCAATTTTTTTTTAATAGTTTAAACTACTCCAGTTGCTCGATCACAGATCAGTACCGATTCGGTAATAAGCGACGTGATAACGATTTCTTACCCATGGATGTTTAACGTTTTCGCGATCACAATGGAACACGCGTTAAAAGTTATCGATCGGGATTATTAAACGAGCGCATACTAGTCGCGAGCCATTTCACGAGATATATCTTATTCGCACAAATCTTCATTTAATCTTTATTATAATTTAGCCGGTTTTCGGCAAGCCAATATTGAGAAAAGCAGTCGAAATAATAAAAAATCCGACAAGCGCGATGATTTGACGTTTGACATAAGGCCGCGATATATAGCGTAATTCGGCTCCGCTCGGCTCAGATCGTCAATGCTCGCGGTATTAAACGTTATGTCATTGGGATCGCTCAAATCGTTAGCGTTAGCACGTGAATAGCACGCTTTTAACTACGTCGATAGTTATCTGTGCTTGAGCTACTGGAGTGCTTTTAAAAAGTCTTGTGCATTTTTGTCTGTAAAACTTGCTTTTCATTTAAATTTAGCAAACATTTTTTACAGACGATTATTTAAAGCTGATAGAATAAACAGTAAAATAATGGTAAAATAAAATTTTTTTGGTATTTCCGGATTTGCTTTGTTAATTAACTAACGCTTAAACACTGCCTTCCCACGTAATATACAATCACACATACCTATTGACATATTTATTATGTTGAACGCTTTCAATCTTGATAAGAAATAAATTAATATTTCTAGTCACGACTTCACTGTGATTGTTGGCAAATTATGTTGATACTCAGTCGATGATTTTCGGTTACGAACGGGAAACAAAAGATTTGAGTAGGTTTTTAACCACGCCCTGTTACAATAGTAGTTGGCGAAGAAACTTGTTTATTTTTTGAAGAGGAGAAACTATGCCACTGATCATTATCACGTACTAATGTAACGAACTACCTCCTTACATAATTTAGAAAAAAATCATATGTCACCATCATCATCATCATGCCATATTCGCTTTCTATGTGGGGCATATGGATTCCACAAACTGCCTCCAAGCCAAGCGATCGGCCGCCAGTTCTGCCGCAAACTGTCCACTGTTGACACGCAAACCGCCGTGTCAACAGTGGACGTCCAGGACGCCGAGAACCTGATTCCTTGTAAAATAGGCAAGCATGGTTAAGGCTCTCCGGAGGCATACCTAGTATATGGCCTAGCCAGCCAAAATGCCTTCACCGGATGACAGTAGATACCAAGGGTGCCTGCGTCCGTTGCCTCACCTCTGTGTTCCTTACAAAGTCAAACCACCGCACACCTAATATTCTTCTAAAACACCTATTCTCAATTCTTAGAATTCTGCTATTTTAAGCCCTGGTTAGGTGCCATGATTCGCAGCCATAGAGGCGAACAGTTGTAATGCAGGCATAATAAAGGCGAAATTTTGTTTTAACTGAGTAAACATCCCAGATCTCCAGACAGCTTTCATACTGTTAAATGCGGCGCCCGCTACTCCAAGCAGCACTCCCAGTTCTTTCTGAAATCTGCCGGTTTCTGTCATGTACGCTCCCAGGTATTTAAAGCTCTAGACCCTTTCAGATATACTCGTACCTACTGATAAATTATAATACATAATTATATGGTAGGGGCTAGAATTCTCCAACCGCCTATGCGCTTGGTAGCTGCAGGACGAGTTGAGATCTAGCCTTTCTGTACAGCGCTCATGAGGCGATTTTTCGCAAAAACAGCGCTTTATAAATTGTCCATACAATAAATAAATAAATATGTATCATTTTAATAAATCAGACATCCTTAGTTCAGTCAGCTGAGTTGAGTTTCAGTGAAGAAATTTTGGCAAGTCCTGAAAGAAGACTTTTCAAGATGAATTTTTAAAAACCTTCCACGACATGATACGTATTAAAAACCATTAAAATTCAATATTGTTGAAAAGCTAAGTAAAGGCGCAGTGGCATATAATGCAGTGAAGTATTATGTTTGTAAAAACTTCGTTTTTAGGACAGCGTTATTGGTTTCTAAATTGGCGAATCCCCTAAATTACATTAACATAACTTGGGTTTGGTTATGACGCTTTAAAATAATTTGTTTTTATTGTTCAATTACAATGTTTTAATTTAGTAAACTATGTAATGTAGTAAGCAGCATTTGGATTAATACTGCAAGTTTAGCATCGTGGGTGTATTTAGTATCTCGTTGTGTCATCCACAATAATAATGAATCGTCTGCTGTCGACCTTGACTCGGGTCCGATACCTACCGTTACTGGACCGAATAGACTATACAACACAACCAATTATAAATCCTACTGTATCTCACTCTCTCTGCCATCGAGCTTCGGGACTGAAGGAGACGGAACAACCGAAGTATTATTGGAATAGTTGATATTTATCTATGTTTGTTGGTAGCCAGCTTCAGGAGAGGGTATGTTCTGAAAATGTAAACGATCTTAAATCACGATGTTATACGTTTTAATTCTTCTTATCCTATTTTTGATCGAAATTTCTACACATTCTGCGAGATATCTATCGTTAAGAGCATTTTTGCGTATTTCTTCAGATGCGCAGACATGAGACTGGCTTATTAAATTTGCTTGAAAATTTTATTTTTTCAAATTGAGACTGAAACGTGTTCAATAATGTACTTTCTAATTCTTGCTCTAAGTGTGAGTGATAAAAAAAAGGAGTAAATTACATAGAACGGTTTAGTGTTCTGAAAGTTACTGTTTAGTTAACATTAACTTACATATTAACAATTTTAATACATATATGAATGCAACTAACATCGTGGTTAAATTTAAATATACAAAGAACATTTACTGTCTATATTTATCCTAAATTACCTTTTTTGTACTAGTAAACATGAGTTCCCAAACTAAACCCACGCAGCCTGCATCACCTATGTAAGTATGTATATGTATTTCGTTCCGAGAGAAGGCAATATTGCTTCTTGATTACATTCGCGGTTGACTGACTATCAAACGACAGCAAATTAAGTTAGATAATCATGCTAATATATTTCAGCTTTAATAATATCGTTTATTTTGCCTTTATATTATTATGTATTTAAATAGCTTGGTTTAATGGATAAAAAATAATATTGTTACAAAACAAAATTTGTTAAACAGACTGGTCTGATGATGCCGCGGAAACGGTGAAACCGGTTATTGGTCTTAAAACTCAAGTGGATTAAAGTGTCAACCCGTCAACGGTTTTCCTTTCTGAGAGGTTTATTGCAATTTTGAAGTATTTTTAAAAAACGATTCAATCCACACGTTATCTACGTTTTTTAAATTGTTTTGTATTTCTTTATTTTTATCTAATGTAGTAAAATTTTCCATTGCAATAACTTATCAATAATCTTTACTTAAAATGTGGCACATTATTTTTTTATGCTTGTACATAATTATTATGCTTACATACCGGCAGACAGTGAGGCACTTAATTATCTCTTGTTTATTTATAATTGTCATAATGGCACTAAATTACTTATTAATTATCTTTACGACGTGTATATTTTCACAATAATAGATTGTGAAAAAGGATTTCAGCGGTTACTAATCTTCTCACTTCTCAAATGCACTCTTTGGATTAAGTTCGGATATATTTAAAAAATAATTATCCAGCATCAAATTAATGTTGGATTATATAATATTTATATTGTGTGGTTAAGTTTTGGTAAATAAAATAAACAAGTTTAAAAAATTCAATTTTTAGTCGTCATTTAAATTATTATAGATATCGTAACAGAGGCGAAGAAGTTTTTTAAGGAATATGTATATCTAGGTGCTTACAGAGCTTATGACTTGTCATTATAAAAATTACAAATAAAATTAACACAATAAAAAAGTAATACTAAATCCACTGATTGGAACAATTTACCCGAGGAAACCCTGGCACCAAAGAGGTCATTCTTTATATTATGTTGAATCAATATATACCCTCCGAATGAAAATTTATGTTTTGTTTTAAATTCCAAATAATGTTGAAAACATACAATTTTGATATCTCTTCTCCTTTGAATAAGCTGTGGGTAGGTCGGTATACTACTTTCCTCTTTTTGTACTCTTTTAGTAAGGTGTGATTACATCGTTTCTTATCTTAATCCGTCCACAAGTCGACATAGTTACGAATTATTATCATACACATACAAACACCAGACATAATGATAATTTATCTTTATCGTACCTACACCTAATCCATAACATAACGTGGCTGATAAAACATTGACAAAAAATGACATTACAAACATAAGTCCTTGAACTGTGTTTGATATTAAATTGTCGATATATTTTCCTATTTGGCGACAGTTTTTCTTTTTAATTTTTTTGTTATGTTTTTTAATGTTATGCACCTATTTACGTAATAATACCCATCGTAATATAATCTCGTTTTTTTGTTATTGTCTAATAACGCAACAGGTATTTCGTTGCATTACAATTTTATTTCAGTTTTTTAATATTAATTTAATATTTTTAAAATTACACCCATATTACGTAGTCAATACAAAAGCCCCATCATTTAGTTTTAGCAAGTTTAATTATAGTTATTGTATATCAATTATTATTAATGTGTACCGTAACTGTACTGTCCTATTTAGTTAAGTTAGCAATAGAATGATAAATTTAGATGTTTTAGTAACAAACAGTCCGCCTCGTAGCGTAGTGGTAGCGCATTTGGCTACCGTGCCTGAAGTCGCGGGTTCGATTCCGTAGGGGGTCAACATGAAATATTTATTTACATGAGATTTTCATATTAATATTTCATGTGTGATACCTTGGACTGGTACTGAAGCGTAGGACTGATCATTTTGCCTTCATGTAATAAAATGATCAAGATACACTGCACTTAGTGTACCAATGCAGTGCCCTATGCACCGTTGGGTGCGGATAAGGGAAAGTAGTAGTAACAAATCACACAGATTCAGCACTAGTATTCTTTTTCGGCAAGGGTATAAAATATTGAGTACTTTTTTTAATAACAAATAAATTAATATTATGTGCTGGGTCCGAACCTCAATCTGAACTCTTGACTCGTGATATTAATACGTACTACTTACTACTAACTATTACACAAAAAGGCTTTAATAATTAATTTAATTAATTATAATCTCAACAACACCTCGACAAGATAAAACAGGAGTTTATTGAAGTACAAAGATCGGATGCAGCTGCTCCACCACCCACCATTTTCCCAGATGGTATAGGTAGGTGTTAAGTTTCTTTTAAATTCACGTTTCGATCGTAGTATTTTCTTTTGTTTTGCCGCAAAATAGACTGCAGGTTCCGGGAATCAAACCCGTTACGTCCGCTTTTCATTTCTAATAGAAATACGCCGCGGCGCGTGTCAATTATTATTATCATTAATTTTACCGTATCTTGTATTGTGTCCTTTTATGGATCATTGAACCTGGATTGCTCTTATCTTTATTAGGTAGAATTCCCAACGTTCAACTAACTTTTCCCTTATCACGCAACAAAGTAGGCAGATAGGTCCCCATACCGAACTAAACAGCGCCCAAGAAGGAAGTTCGTTCTCGTAAACTCCAAACAAGTTCACTTTAAAACCACGTACTTGGCTCTCTCAAATAAAATAAAATATTTCGTTTTATTGTACCAGCTTTATTATAATTATTCGGCTTTATTATAGGTACTATTCTATTTGACGCACATGTAAATAAATGAAATAAAACAGCATTAGTTAAAATGTTTAATGAACAACATTTTGAATGAATACAAATACTTGTAGACAAATTACTGGATTATACCCATGCTGGGCTGATATCAGATATAATTGATATCTCAACAGAGACAGAGAAGCTCTGGAAACGAATGTGGGTTATCTAGGCGTTTACAGGGCTTATGACCTGTCATTGGCTGGGTTAAGTGGCCACTTGACGTAATTACAACATTCCCCATTCCGCCTGTCATCTGACATCTGACAACCATGTATGACAAATTTTTGAAACTTGTATATATATCTTAGATGTAAAGAACTATCCGCTTGCGAGTTGTATTTCGACAGATTTTCGAATTACTGACATCTATTTAGCTTCTCTGTCTCTGTTGAGATATCAATAAAATGTTTAATGTTTAACTGTTGAATATTTTCGTCGTTTTATAGGGCGCGTCTTATAAATCAATTCCCAATGAGTAATGGTAGTAGAAATCCACACCTAATAAATAATTCAAGGTCCGAATTCTACTTTTTACGTTTGAATAAAATATGATAATACGCAGTGAGTATGCGGAACTTTTGTTTCAACCAAAAAATCCATAAAAGTATTACGAACCTGAAAGGTCCGCACATCCTAAACCAACAATAGGCAATATGGCCTAGGAAAGCCTACCTACTACCCACTACCCACTACTAATCTAAACATTTTTCTGGGACTGAAATCTGATCGAATTTAGAATTTCCGAATCTGGCAGTTTTTTACCCTCTTTCTATTTCATATGTTTTTCTTTATATTGTTTATGTGTACTCTATATTGCTGGGTCCGCCTTATTTTATGTATCTCCACAATCGACGCCATGGCCCGGCCTTCTACTTTAGTAAATCCTCCAATTTTGAGTATTGTCCCTGATCATATTTGGTAAATACACCCTAAGCATGGGCTTATGATTTTTTTGCGTCACACCTTGCTATTTGATCTCTTCGATTTATAGATATTTAAAGCTTTCCATATAATATAATATATATACAATATTTATTTTTCCTATACGTATTATTGTATTTTGTAAAACTCGTCTCAAATGGAAATCTTTTTGTTATATCTGTTAGTTAAAATGTGTTTATTTCCCGTTGAATCTCTAAAACAACTTGTTTATAATTTCCAGAGATTTAACTTTTTTGTATGGAATTGAAATAAATCTATAAATCTGAATACATCATGGTAAGGGCTGGGTTAAAAGTATTTGAAGTTCGTGATCGCATGAAGTGAATGCGTTATGTTTCACTGTGTGTAGTACCTACCTTCTCTCCTCTGTATCGCAAATGCTCACATCATAATGATTGTAACTTGTCAGTAACAGTACATTTGAGATGAGGTGTTCGAGTACTTTCTAATCTAAAAACTGGTTACCTACACTGCCTGGTAATCTCACCACTGCCTGAGGGTGTAGGACCAGGCTTCAGAGGCTGGCAGACTATTAGCTGTGAACTTTGATGTTGGTACTATTCACTATATTATGCGTCTCACTTTTACTTTCCTTCCGGCGCGGCGCCATCGCCACTCTACTACTTCTGTTTATTAAACTTGAGATTTTCAATAATTGCCAGCAGCTTACGAGGTTTTTATCTTTCTGGTTTGAAATTACAAATACTACTTTATTCTAAATTCAAAATCATTAAAATAAATGCACTGTCCGTTATTTTTTAAGTTACATATTAAGTATTAAGAAATCTAAAAACAACTTGACTGCATTCGCATGGGATTTATTTTTCTCGAATTATTTAAATTACAAAAACACTTGATGATGACTTTCTATTTCTTTTTCTAGCTGAAATAAAATAAAGCCATGTATTTTTATTTCTGACCTAATTAAAATTTTGCAGATTTTTATTGAAGGTAAATATAAATATCCGTCTTATATTATTTCATTATTAAATAGAAGGAAGCCCTACTCGACGAATGTAAAATTAAAGCGATCGCTTC
>JAGVSP010002490.1:0-32523 GCA_022494985.1 Micrasema minimum | reverse complement strand
GGGGGCCTCTCAAAAAAAAAAAATTCCTTTTGAGAAAATTTTTTTATATCTTCTGAAACAGGCCACTTGTACCGGGATTTCCTATGGATAAGTTAAGGGTAGGCCTAGGGGGTGTATTAAGACGTCAGCCCCACCCCTGGGGGCCTAACCAAAGGAGAGATGCTCATTAATCACTTAACATCCTCAGCTACATAGTAATCGCAATACGCCATATCGCTATCGTAGAGAAGATGTACCTAAACAAAAAATTAAGACTTTGTGGAATTTTGAAAACAAAAAACAGAGTTTATAATATTAAACATTAATATATTTTAAACATTACTGTGTTTTTCTCTTTTGAATATAAATTAAACTGAAAATAATTGTAATATTTTATAATTATTATTGTTATTATGACAAAACTTGTGTTAGTTTTATAAGGACTACTGTAAAATTATTTCTTTCAAAATTTTTTTTTTTTTTTATTAAAAAAAAATATATCTTGTTAATTATTTGATGATTATTAATATTATAGTTTTTTTTTTATGAAAATATCTACATAAGTGCATGCAGGTACATAGTTTGACTAAATTCTGTAATTTTTATATTTATCAATTCTGTAAGATTATGCAAAACGGTGTATGTATCTATACTAATATTTTATGAATATTGTATGCTTGTATTATGTATGGATAAATAAATAATCGCATATTCGCATAATTGATGTTCAGTTGATTATAGTTAGTTGGTTCTTGTATTTAAACATATGTTTTAAAAAAAATCATTAATTTCTTTCCTTTTCCTTATGCTGCAAATAGCAGTCGTGTTGGATTGTACCCGTGACCGTATGCATGGTAGCCAACCACTTTAGTATTTAAAAATCCACTGTGTTATATCAGTACCCAATCTATCAAAATAACTCTTTAATACATTTAAAAAATATTTTTGGCTATTTATTTTTTTAAGTAGTTACCATACTACCATTAAGGTATTTAAATGTCAATCCCTGGAAAAGTTAAACTGATGATTTGATATAAAATTAAATCACTTCCTATTACCAATGATAAGTTATAAACTTTCTCACTCAATAATTTATAGTTTACTTTATAAGCGGTTTAAGAGCAAAACTTATTTTTCAACTTGGCGAACCTTTTTAGATGTAATGACGAATACAAAGACGTCATTTGTGTTAGAAAATATTTGAGATGTTAAGGATATATAATATATATAAAAGGATCGCGACGTAAGAAAGGTTCTGAGAGAAGAATCTAGCTAATGAGACTATTATGATAGTTTTTGCTAAAAGTATTTAGGTAGCTACAACACGTATTTTCTTTTTTACGCAGGCACAAACAAACGCATTGGTAAACAAATATCATAACGTTTTTTTATGGCCGAAAATATGTACGAATAAGCGTCGTATTTCTGACGTAAACTGCCTAAAGATGGTCAGAGGTAGCCATCCAGGATGCCGAAAACCTGCTGATGCCTTGCAAAATAGGCAAGCATGAAGGCTCTAGGGAGGCATACGTAGTACGTAGTCTATGGCCCAGCCAGCCGAAACGTCTTCGCCGGATGAGAGTATAAACACCTCACCTCTGTGTTCCTTACAAAGTCAAACCAGCGCACAGCCAGTATTCTTCTGAACCCTAGTTAAGTGCCACGACTCAGAAAACATGAACTTAAAAGATAACTTGTACTTTGAAAAATACATCAGAAAAATACATAGATTAAAAGAAATATTAATATCAAATACATTCATTACATGTATTTACCATGAGCTACATATAACTCATTACTGGCCTTAAAATAATAGATTTATGATAACATACTCACGACAGAACACACAATTATAAAAACACAAATATTATAACAAGGGAATTTAAAATCACAAATAATACACTAATATTTTAAAATAACGCTTTCCACATACTGCCTGAGGTAATACTGCTTAAGGCTGTCAGACACATTATTAGATCCTCTAATACAATCCGGAAGCCTGATATATTCCCTAGCCAGGTACAGCAGAGATTAATTTATGAAAACAACTTCGATACTTATGGCGAATAAATATTAGGTTTTCTGTTAATAACACTGATTTCATTAAGGCCTGTGTGGTGGTCTTAAAAACATGAACAAGTTGTGGTTCCTGGTGGTTACTGGTGTAACTGTGCAACCGCAAAACATGTGGGCAAACTTGTGAAAACATAACTGATAAAATTATATTTAATTGCAACAGTCAAATCACAAATGACATATTAATTTATCAAGCTGATGCGTAAACAGCCCGCCATTGTTTTGTTAGTAAAATAGATTAAATCTTTACACTCCGTCTAGGTAAATAGATTTCCTTCTTTGAGGGGACGGAAATTGATTGTAGAGGCCGGTCATGTGTATACTGTATACGCTTGTTAACTGGTATCTTCCCTCAAAGGACGCTAAGCCGGGCGCTTAACACGAGTACCGTGCATTGTCATTACATATGTACACAAGATTTGGACCGCCATCAAACCTGACAGTGTATTAAAATAAAATAACAATGTAGCATGTGCGATACCAGATACCTCACGTTATTATTAAGTCTTAGATTCACACCTAGGGTGAACATTACCGTATCAATTCAAAACATGTTTTGAGCATATTCGATTATTATATTAAAATTATTCGAGTAACCGAATTATTCGATTAAGCCCATAATCGATTACGATAATATAATATTTCAAATTATTTATTATGATCCATTATCGATTAGTTATATAAGGAAAAGTCTATCACACCGTTACTTACACACATATTTTCCAACATCACAGTGTATTTTTAAGAGATGTACCTTGTGTCACGTTGATTCACGGCCGTTTCTTCATACAATCGTAATCCTCGATTTGTCCCTGGAATTTTAGCGCTAGAGAAATAATTTTTCGTGTTTCAGAAGCGTGTTTTAGTCATCCTATTTTTTTAATAATTTATTTATCTCCTTTGACAAATTAAAATAATAATAAAAACAAGACTTTGCAAGAAAGCTTCTCGTCAACATCAAGAAAAAGTATGAAAATTAATTATCTAGTAACTTCTACATTCCACGGAAAAAATTAATGACTACGATTGTACGGAGAAATGGCTTCTTAAAGCTTTTATCTAAAGCCACCAAATCCTACTACAACTACTACTACTTTCCCTTATTCGCATCTAATGGCACATAGAGCACTGCATTGGTACTCCAACGTAGTGTATCTTAATCGATTTATTACATGAAGGCAAGATGTCCAACCGCACGCTTCATTATCATCATCACCATCATCAGCATCAGAAATTGAACCAGCTACCTCATGCACTACCGTAACCCACCACACCACAAGCAGGACAAATACCCACCCTTATTATTAACTTTTGTACTACCCAGGTAATTAGTAACCACTCCCTTCCCTTAGCCTCTGGTCAGCCACGTCTGTCATCAAACTGTAACATAATTTACTGAATCATCATCCCCTAAGCTATAAACTAGGAATTATGGGCGGTACAAATTAATTACACAGTAGGTATATTGTTGTAATTAAAGATATACGTATGATGAAGTGATATATCTATGTTGCCGCTAAAGAGTACCTACTTTTAGGACGCTTGGGAGTAGGATTTTCTCCACAACCTCCCATCCTCGTACTCCTTTTCAACGTTCTCCTTCCTTTGGACTCGGCCGAGGTTGCTGCCGCGTCTTCTCTGGGCGTAGTTGGCGGGGAGCGGGCGGGAGGCTGCGGCTGGGCGGGAGGTAGGTGTAAGTAACGATTATAAAAGGGGTAGAATTACTAATATCCCTATCACTGTACATTTGGGCCAGCTTCTTGAGCAGGTTGGGGTGAATGTGTTTATGACAATCTTAGAGCCGAGACAGTGATTGGGGCAATGAAAGCATTTAGTCGCGCATTTTACCTTCTTTTCTTCCGCTTTTTCCAGTTAAAACTAAATTTATCAAATTTCGCGGATTAGCTTTTAAAAAATCGGTAGAGTTGTGATGGACTGAAAAGAGACTCAATAGTCTAGGGAAAGGGTGGGGCCTTTTACTGTATTAAAAAAAAAAACAACCTCATCAAACACAACCCATGAAAGGTTGTAATCGATTTCTACCATTTTTCGTCAAATTATTTTTAATTATCTTGTCTCTGAAGGGGTCAATAAGAAATATCATAGGAATATTTCAAACGTGATACCTTGGACTGGCGCTGACACGTAAGTATCTTGCCTGGAGAACAAGATGGAAATGTAACAAATAATCATAGACACTTGGTGTACCAATGAAATGCCCTATGCACTATGTATTTGGAGGCAGATCAGAGATAGTAGTATAGAGAAAAAGTTTTAATGTTATTTTACTAAAAAAAAATATTTTTCATTTATAAAACATGTAGAATGTATAAAATTTGGTATGATCTGTTATAACCGTTTCAAATTTATGTAACGAAATGTTGACGTATCCATAGTATTATATTTTTGATTATTTTCACTTCTATGAGTAGAATAATTTAGTTACATATCTTTTAATTTTGGATTGTTCATTATTTATTTTTTTACACTTCCCAATTTTTAAAAAAAATTGTTCAAGAACAAATTAATAAATTAATAATTTTTTAATAGTCAATTTTTTTTCTTAAATCGGACAAAGGGTAGAATCGATAATTACTGTTAACGAAGTTCCACCAAGGCAAGTTAAATTATGAGGAAAAGGTGACGATAAGGAATAAATGATTCCACAGAAAGAAAGATCGTCAGGTTTCCTTACCGATTGCTTTTAATACTTTCTCCGAATCTACAAGATTAATTCATTGTTAATCCGGAGTTATCATTCATCCGCATTAAAATGGCGCCTTAAGCCCGACAGGTTTTATTTCCCGTCCAATTATGCAAAAAGAAAAAATTTTATGTTAAATGAAGTGAAAGAAAAATGTAATAAAAGAAACGCTTCTTGAAAAGAAATCGTTTTTATTGTGCCTACACAAAGCCTTCTCGGTTACAATATTTCCTTTTCCTTCATCTTCTCAGTAATAAACAGTAAATGTAGTATAATTTATAATGTATATATATAATGTGTATATAAAACTGTACTAACTAATAAAAATATTTGAATAGTCAAGAGAATAATCTCTTCAGTTAACTAACTGAAAACCAATAATTTTTTTATCGATGTCCAATACAAATTAAAAAACTAAAACTACCTAACCATCACGCTATTTCCTCGAAGGGGTAGGAAGAGAGGATAGAACGCCACACCACTATGTCCTGATAAACTTCCCTTGCTTCCTCCGCATTCATACATCTCCTCAAAAACTAAAAACCTTCAGTAATCGGCTGTAGGAAAGAGGCAACGCTCCACTTGCTATATTATAAGAACATGAAACTGCCCTATGTTGTTTTTTCTCTTTTTTAAACTTTTCAACTTTTGATTGTATTATAATTCTTCTTCTGTTTATGTTCTGTTAATAACTTTACTTAAGTCGAGGCAATATTTCATAGTATGGACCATGATATTCCTTAACATTCATATTTTTTATCAAACTGCAACAGCAGAAATACCCAGGGGACCCATTTCCCATTTTACCCCTCCTTTCTTCTTAAATCCGAAAACATTCTAATAAATTTTAAATAATTTTTGAATGAGAAAATTATTACGAATATTCAGTCTCCCCAAGATTAAAAGCGGGATGCTCCACGATTGAGAGATTTTAAATGTTGTTTTGCTAAATAAATTTTAGTTAAGGCGATATAAAGTTCACCGGGGGAGGATGATGCAGAAACTAAAATGAATTCATGCGGTCCACTGGGATTACCTGACGGGGGAAGTGAGGGGGAGGCGCCGGATGAAGGGTAGGGGAATTAAGAAACGGGGGAAGTGAAATATCAACTTTCGGCTCCGTTATAGTGTCACGGTGTGACGTTTACTTGGCGGGAAACGGAAAGGTGGGGGACACACACAATGCGCAGTCTTTAACCGCTTTACACCTGGAAACGTTTAATTTCTTTTTAATGTTGAATTTTTACATAATTTTATTTCAAGTCATTCAATATAAGTGTGTTATGTGTAAACGTTATAAATATAATTTGATCAACTAAGTTTAACATGGGAAGATATCGTTCATCCAGTACTGCTAAGATGGTTATAATAAAATTTTGGTAGGTTTAATTCATGTGAGGGTAAACGTTTAATTCACATTAGTTATCAATATTTTTGTACATGTCAGAACGTAAATAAAAGGACGAAGGCGCCAGCAAAGTGCTTTTTAGATACTGGGTTTACCGTCAGCCTTCTATACCTAAGTAGAAAATATTAATTCCTAAAAATAACCTACTCGCCGATTTTTGAAACCATTAAATTTCAGTACTCCGTGATTGAAAGTGTTGAAATAGTAGCTAACTATACGTCAGGTAATTAAGCTTTCACTCTTGTGATAATGTTGTAATAAAATTAATTGAATCTCAACATGTTATTACCATAATACGTTGTACGAACATATATTATCTTATTTGCTATGTACACATTCTCTGCAGCAATTGGCACACGTCGTGCTTAAGTATATAGGTACATAATAGATTATGTAGAGGTAAGGAAACGTAATTTAACGCATTAAAATTTACATCAATACTCTTCAATTTTCCTTTTATTTTTCTTGATTCAACGCTTTGTTAAATCAATTCAATGCTATAAACAATGGTGCGTAGATTTAATCAATTCAATGCGTAATATTTAATCATTTCTATTAGTGATATTTCACCAATTTAATTTGTAATATATAATCAATTTAATTCGTAATATTTATTCAGTTTACTTCATAATATTTCATAAATTTAATGCTTTAAACCAGTGTTTCCCAACCTGTGGTCCGCGGACCCCTGGGGGTCCGCGAATATATGTATGGGGGTCCGCAGTCACATCTCTGGACCATTTGACAACTTGTTTACACTAAAAACAAATACAGAAATAGATTGCAAGTAGAATCCGATCTGAGACTACAACTGAGTAGTAACATCAACCCAAACATTACTAATTTAGTTTCAAAAAAGCAACACTAACCTTCACATTAATAGAGTCTGGTCAGGATATTTTTATATTAGCGAATAAATGTATTAACCGTGTTGGTGTTGCTGTTGTGCGTTAATTATTAACGTATTTTTATTATTTTTTAAATTTTGTATTTGTAGAAGGTACTATTATAAAGAAAATGGTCCCAAAATTTATTGCTGTTTTTTTTTTACTAAGGGGGTCCTTGAAAATTGTGCTTGATTTCCTAGGGGTCCGCGACTGAAAAAGGTTGGGAAACGCTGCTTTAAACAATTGAACGTATGAATATTTCTTATAAATGAGGAGATATCCTTCACTGATTCGATGCTGTTTCTGTATTCACAATCAAGACTTCTGCGTTGAAAGCTGAAAAACGGATATTTAAATATGTTGCACTTTTTAAATTTTAACGAATTGACAAAATTGACAATAAAAGTAAACAAATTTGAACACCCTCATATTCATTCGTCGATTTCTTCAAGGACCGTTGTATCTATCAATCGTTAAACATTACATTTCAAATACTGAATAATAGACTATATTATTTTTAAATATTATTGATATCGCAACAGAGACAGAGAAACTCTGGAAACGAATGTGGATTTACAGGGCTTATGACCTGTCATTGGCTGGGTTAATTGCCCCTTGATGTATTACAACATTCCCATTCCACCCATCATCTGATAACCATATATATGACAAATTTCGAAAACCTGTAAATATATTGAACTCGGATTTGTCATTCCGCAGTTTAAGAGATTACCTCACTGTGACATCTGTTGAGAAAATTTCTATGCATTTTTGGCAATCAACCTTTTTTGGTATAGGTAAGATCCATCTGGATTTAATTACTTACTAGAAGACGCCTGAAGACGTCTCTTCAATTTATTTTTTGCTTACATAGTTTTTAAATTAAATTTAACAGCATTTTACCCATAATCCAGTAATTTGTCTACAAGTATTTGTACACTTTCAAAATGTTGATATTATTTTTTATAGTTTTATATTATATTTGAATACTTTTTTACTTTTTTGTATAACTCTAAGATGCGATATTTTGAATCTAGCTAAACAGAATTTGCGATTAGAAAAAAATTCGCGATAACTTTCAACCTAAGTGACTTAAAAATGTGGAAGTTCCTACTGATGCAAGTAACGATGTCATATTACACGTACTAGATACAAGTGACACGTCACAAGTTCCGGCATTATTAGGTTCATAGGTTGGAGCTCGCGTGACCAAAGGGCGGACTATGGGGGATTATGGACGAAGTTAATAGGAATTAATATTATTACGGCTATGTGTTCGTGCTTCCTGTAGTCTTGTGGGGCTTTGTCTATGCCAGAGAGAGAAGATCTGGTGATCTGCGTGAGTTGGAGCGAGACGAATGATTGTTAGATTAAACTAATTGATCAGTTGCTCGATCACAGATCACTATCGACTCGGTAATAAGCGACGTGATAACGATTTCTTACCCATGGATGTTTAACGTTTTCGCGATCACAATGGAACACGCGTTAAAAGTTATCGATCGGGATTATTAAACGAGCGCTTCTAGTCGCGAGCCATTTCCCGAGATACATCTTATTCGCACAAATCTTCATTCAATCTTTCTCGAGTGCCGTATTGCATTTAGCCGGTTTTCGGCAAGCCAAATATTGAGAAAAGCAGTCGGCATAATAAACAATCCGACCAGCGCGATGATTTGACGTTTGACGTACGGCCGCGATATCGCGTGCATCGGCTCCGCTCGGCTCAGATCGGCAATGCTCGGATCGGCGAACGTGGTATGGAACGAATGTCATTATGATCGGTCAAATCGTTAGCGTTAGCACGTTTTTAACTACGTCGATAGTTATCTGTGATTGAGCTACTGGTTTATGTTTTCACGTCATAATCAACTGTTATACCTAATCATAGTTCAAATTAATTTTCATGGTTTTTATATAGTACCATGAGTACCTTCTCTACTGCATTAAGTATTATTGGTCGAAAATGAACTCATTGATCGAGAAAGATAATACTTACGTCAACCACCACATTTCTGTCTGCCTTTCCGATGTCAAGATATACATGGAGTAACAAAACTCGTAGTACAACCCGAAAACTGGTAAATCTACATCATATTTGGAGTGCAATGTGTTATAATATGACTTTTGAATCAGAGCTTAAAAAAAAATTCTTTTAATTGGAGCAATTAGAACCGCAAGTTAAGTAAAATTGCAAAAATTCATATTAAAATACTGCTTTTGATTTTGTTTTATTCGTGAATGGTAGAAAGAAAATATTGTGCAAGAAAGCGTATTGATGATTTAAATAGCACGGATGCTTGGTGTTAATCCAACCTCTGAACAAGTATTCATCCAACACAGTATATAAATTATGATATTTTTTATGTTGACTTACCTACATAATATAATAAAATATTATGTAATTACCTACCAATTGTCTTGACTTTCAATAAATGTAATGTACTTACCTTGTATTTAAGTTGAAAAAATAATACATGAAATGAAATGAAAATAAATAACATCTCCTTGAAACTATATGCATAAATTCAGAATTGCTCGCTAAACTATTTTCGTAAAAATATTTTGGTGTAATCGGTTTTTGTAAGTAATTTGTCTTAAAAAGCTCCATGGTCAGTAGCATAATTCTCAATGCCAGAATTGGTGAAGACGCATGCGACGTTTTGTTTCTTATTGAAATGAATCGCCCATTCCTTGGGGAAGATGGGGGGGAATGGATACTAATGGCATCTTTAAGGGATGATGAAGACAGCACTTTCACTTTTAAACTACCTACACATTTTTGTGCATTTTTCACTGTGTTCATATAATCGTTTTGGGTAGTCATTTTACGTAGGCTTTGGATACTAAAAGTGCGCTATACCTTCTCTATATACATATTATGTGATCGAAGAAGTGCGTTTGTCTGTGATCGATAACAGTCCAAACGGCTTGACCAATCGAGGTCATTTGTTCCGATATATTTATTCTGCCAAGATGATGGTTCATAGCCATGAAAAAGTCATAATAAAATAATCAGTTTTAATGAATTTATCAAAAGTATTATGATTTTTGTTTGCCTGTTTATTAATATAAAATAGTATGTAAAATAAATATTTATCCACAATAAACCTACAGTAAAACTTATAATAAAGTTTTTTTTTAATCAACTCAATGTTTTGTACTTAATTGTTAATCTTTTATTATACCTCCAACCCTTATCCCAGTACCTGGTCAGCCACTTCAACATTTTTAGTTTGCGACTTATTACTTAATTTTAATTTATTATTATACAAAGCCCTGATGAAGGAGTAGTGTCTCCGAAACCAGTTGGCGTGTTAAAAAATAAAAAAAGTAGTTTAAAACAAAGTTGTTTTTGATTTCATAATTTTTTAAAAATAATTATAAAATTTGTAAGTTAAAACAGAAGGAGTGGTTACTTTGAAATCGGAAACAGAAACGGAAAAAAAACAAATTTGTTTGAAACAAAATAACTAGTTATTCAAAATAATATTCATTTAATAATATAAAAAGGTTATTAAAACGTTGTGGAATGATTTATTTACAAAACCAACACAGTCGTTAAAGTGTAATAATATCAGATCTGGAACATTTGCTTGCATGACCAATAACGGGTTTTTGAATAATAACAATTAGGGATATACACATATACATAGTGCCTAAGTAATAAAAAGGGATGGGAAAAGAGGGATGAGGAAGAATAGGAGGATAATAAAGAAAAAAATATTGGGGATTTTCAAGATGTTTGAACATAACCCATAAAAATTTTTAAAAAAAGAAACATAATATATAAATTATGAAAGTAATTTCTGTGGAATCAGAATACAAATAAATAAATCTAAATTACTCCTGCTCCAGCGCCAACATTACTTTATTTTTAAACCTTTGTTTAGAAATATTAAATAAATCTATACTAACGAATTCCTTATTATATGACGTGCATAATCGATAAATCGTTTTCATTTTTACCCAGATTCGATCTTTGTGGTGGTAAAGAGAAAGAGATGAATTAAATTGCTATTAGGTCTAGGTATTCTAAAGTTTATCAGGGATAATAGTTCAGAACAATCCAACTCATTATTCAAGATTTTATATAAAAACATTTGATCATGTAGACTGCGACGATCTTTTAGTGATGACATACCATAGTGTTTAGCAGCTGCAACGTAATCACGAAATTGCAAATTATTAACGGTAATTAAGATGTTTCATAAATTTGTTTTTGAATATTTTCTATTCTTTTGTTATGGCAATCATATATGGGGTTCCATACGATTGAACCAAATTCGAGCAGACTGCGTACATAAGAATAATATAATATTAAAAGAACATTTATGTTTTTAAATGGTTTAGATACTCTTATTATAAATCCAGCATTCTGTATGCCTTTAAATTCGATTTATAATGGACACTCAACTTCCGCTGTGCAACAGTAAGCTCAGACCATATTTTGTGAAGTAATAAATTAATTCTCCCGTTTATACCAATTTACTAGTAACTGGATCACGTATCGGCAATTTATTTCATTATGGAATGATCAATATTGTTGGGTGCATTTTAAGGTGATAAAACCATTATTAATACCGCTATTTTATTTAATTTATCGTGAATAAATCGATTGAGACACAGATTTTCGCACATTTATATACTACAAACCAATGTTGACAATACAATTCATCTAATAATATTAATAATACCAACCCTTATGTATGGTAGTGAAGCGTGGTGTTGGAAAAAAAAGATGAAAATAAGAACTGAATGCTGTTTAAAATGCGATCTCTCTCAGGCAAATGTGTGGCAAGACTATGTATGATAGGTGTACAAATATCGAAATTAGAGCAGTGTGCAAGGCTGTGATAAGCATTATCGACCAAATTAAGAAAGGGCTTTTACGATGGTTGGTCATGTGGAGTGAGTGATGAAAAGAAACGGCTAAAAGAAGTTTAAATGCAAGTGTGCCTGTATGTAGAAGCCGAGGAAGGCCGAGAAAGGCATGGCATGACCAAGTACGACAAGTACTTGAAAGCGGACATGTGAAAAGTCGAAACAATCGGCGTATGTGCATGAGAAGATGTATGAATATAGAGGAAGCAAAAGAAGTCTGTCAGGACAGAGTGGTATGGCGTTCTTCCTCTCTGCTTATCCCTACGGGGAAATGGCGTGATGGTTAGTTAGTTAGTTATTATAATGATTTTATTGAGATATGGTATGGATTACATACAATTTTGCGATATAATAGCTAGTAGGTATAACATAAGGCAAGGCTTTAGAAGCAGTAGTGGCCAATTCCATTTCATCCTTGATTCTTTATCTAACGCTAATCTCTTTTGCATCAAATTATCGTCCTGGACCTCCACTGGAGCTTCAGCAGTCAGAACATTGTGTAGTCAATCTGACTTGGGAAGACGCATGGAACTGGCAGTCGACACTTGGCTACTTGGCTTGGAGGCAGTTTGTGGATCCGTGCTTCACATAGGGAGCTGTTATATAATATATTGATGATGATTACAAATCCCTGATTTAGTAAAAATGCCAGCAATTAGTTGACTTGTACAACTTTCATGTTAATTTAAGAAAAGTGACTGACCAAACAATATTATGTTCATGTTCATATGCTAGATCTTTTTTTACATCCATTTAGGGAAATTATCTTCCGCCAAGATTATTATTGACTGTAATATTTTATAATATTTTTATTATTATTCAATCAACACTATCAAATTACCAATTAGAAATTTAATTCCTAGAAAACAACGGATTTGTATTTTTTGAGAAGCAAGAATCTATTTCATATTTAACTTATCATTTTCAATTTATACAAAGTATCTTGGAAAGCTTGAGAAATAATATTGAATTACTCGTACATATTTTCATTAGATTATTCAGGAGAACAAAGCGATTTTGAAAAATAATATAATCATTGCTCTTCACTGACATCAACACAAAAAAATATATTATGGTTAGACGGAGAAAGCACGCGTAATCAATAATATTATGCGGATACTACATAATTTTGAAGTGAAATTCTAAAAGAAATCCTAAAGATATTTTTGTTGGCTACTAGGCTGAATGGGGACCGCTGTAATATATATCAGGTGTCAACTTGATCCAGCGAATGACAAGTATTAAGACCTGTAAATGTCTACATATTCATATTTCTTTCCAAATTTCTCATCTCGGTTGAGATACCCATTGTGTTTTTTTATTATTTTGATAAAGTTAATAAATTATAGAAAGTGACTCTATAAATAAATAAAGTACGTTATATTCACAATTTTAATTACAAAAATATATATATGAAAGCATGATTTAGCAACAGCAGTTTATATTTCATGGATCGGAATATTTATATAGGAGGGGTTGACAAAATAACCTTCCCTTCTGCTGTTTAATTTTGGTACGATTCTAGCAACGGATTAGAGGAACACAGAAATAATATTTGAAAGAGAGCTTATGTCCAAGTGTAATTCAATTCGCACTTACCTATGCAAATATACCCGTACGATAAGACAAATCCGGAGGGTGATTGTTCATGGTATTCTGAGAATAAATAAAGTTTTTGATCCGGGCATTTTTAATAATGAATTAAAAAAAAGTATTAATAAAAAGCGACTAGTAATACGGAAACAAAGCGGGGAGGAGCGGGGGTGTTTACGTTTATGTTATATCTGAAAATCAAAACCCAGCAGAATATTTTTTAAGAAATTTAGTATTGAGTGGATTTTTTTCTCAGTATCATAATTAGTTTTCTCATCGTGGGAAACGGTGTTAATCATTCATCATTACGCGCCGAAACCGTCTACAATAAAAAAAGAATGAGACAAAAAACATTTTGCCCAGTTCATAAATAAAGTAAATGGGAAATCCCACGGCTAGAGGATTAAGTTTTGAATTTTCTGCAACCGTAACCACGCTGATTTGTATTTCATTTCGCTTTTCATAATTTTATTTTGTTTCCAAATTTCTTTCCTCTTTCCTCGGGCAGAATTAATTGACTTTCTTTGCCTCTTTGTTACCCTCTCTCCCCCATTCCCGCGTCATGGCTCATGGCGGACGATCGTTTAAACATTCCTTAATTAATATTTGAATTTTAAGGAAACGAGGATAACCTTAATAGATTTTTAAGACTGTTTTTCTCGCGTAATTGATTTGTGTTTACTCTCGCTGTAGAGCATTTTATGCTTCGACGATATTATAGATTGAAAAAAACATCCGTATTTTTATCGATCGCAGTTCGTTTTTGAATTTAAAATAGCCAAGGTTATTATCAAGAACGTTGTAGATAAGTACTTTTTTGGATAGCGTAATACTTTCCATTTATTGTCTTCCCTTTTGGCCATAACTTTGACCACCCTGGCTTTCTTCGGAGCACTGCCACCGGCTTCCACCCTCTGCTTAGATTGTTGTTTTATCTCTGGTATGTAAAAAATAAATCTTTGTTTCATCTACAGTGACGAAACGGCGCAAAAATGTATCTGGGTTTCTTTTCAAACAGCCTCAAATTAGCCTGGAAAAGTGTCACTCTTTCACGTTTTTGGTCAATTGTCAAAAAACGCGGCACACATCTTGCCGAAAGCTTTTTCATTTGCAAACGTTTGTGCAATATGTTAGAAACTCATTTACATGAGATGTTTACAGTGTTGACTATTTCTTTCAACTTCACTTGTCGTAATACAATATGGTGGATTTTCGTGATCATTTCTGGAGTGGTTACCTCAATTGAACGTCCTAAGCGAGGAGCGTCTTCCGTGCTTGTTCTACACACAACAAAACTCAGTAAACCACGTGTGAATCATCTTAAGTGACGGAGAAGATTCACCATAATACTTATAACGAAATTTTTTCGTTTCCGTGTGTTGAGTGAGGGCGCACGCGTGCTTATCAAGAACTATTAAAATATGAGCATAATCTAAACTTAGGTACTTTATCTTTCTTCTTCGGATTATTGAGCTGAGTTTAGACAAGACATTTACCCGCAATCTGTAATAAGTTAATACAAAGTTTATCTTGAATATGTCCGCCAAGTAGCATAGTGGTAGCCCATTTGGCTACCGTGCATGAGGTCAACGTGAAATATTTATATACACGTGATTTTAATATTTCATGTGTGATACCTTAGACTGGTACCCACTGAAGCGTATAACTGATCATCTAACCTTCATGTAATAAAATGATTAAGATACACTGCGTTTGGTGTACCGATGCAATGCCCTACGCATCATTGGGTGCGGATAAGAAAAAGTAGTAGTTATCCTGAATTGCTGCCAATTTATGAATATGGAAGATATATTTTTTTGCAGTTTGCAAACTAGACCTAGCATTTTTAAAAGTAATTAAAAGTTTTTTTTCTTAATTTCCACAAAGGTTGTGGTTTGTTGATTTGTACCAAATTATGCAATTTTACTCGTACCAAACTATTGAGACCTACTTGTTTATCTGATTACTTTTTGATCCACTAAAAAGCATATTGAACAATAATATTTAAAAATTTATATAAAATTCAATAAGAAATTAATATCACTTAATTTGGAAATACATAATACAATGTTTTTCTAATTTTAAATAATCTTAAATCTTTAAAATGAGACGCTTATCAATAAAGTGTTAACACAACAGTTTACACATTATTTTTTTAAGTCAAAGATTATAAACCCGATTACGAACTTACTTCTTGTCTAAACTTTGCCACGATCTTGGATCAACCTACATAGTTAGCTTGAAGACATTTGAGATTGCGTTGAATTCACATATTGTTGATAAGTTTGAATGTACATACTGAATAATATTTCTGTCTGCACAGCTCCTAGCAAGAAAATTATATTCTGACTTTGACACTAACTTGAAAACAAAGCCAAAGTCAAAGCAAAACTTTCTTTTGTGAGCAAATTCGTTTGAGAAATTCCGCATTTATAATATTCACTGAATACACCTTTCTTTTATTCAACTGCATCGGCAAACATGTATATTTCGTATGATGATATATCTATGCAACTATTATGCAACTATTCATCGACATAAAACACGTGTGGAGCATATAGATTACACAAACTATCTATCAGACTTTGCATTGCAGAGAACAGAAACCCTAGACCTAAGATCCGCACTCGATTCATCCCAGAGGAAGACTTTGTGAACCCCGGCAAAGTCCAAACATCAAGTTTGGCGGTTGTGCTTTTGCATTGGCTGGCTTCTTACTTTCTAAACATCCCTAATTAGTGAAAGTAAAAATTTGAATTAAAAATATGAAGAAATAATGTAGTCATAGAATTACAATTGACACCTCAAGAGAGACCAGAAGTTTGAAAAGGAATATAGATATCTAGGCGTTACAGGGCTTTTGACCTGTCATTGGCTGTATTAAGTGGCCACTTGATTTATTACAACATGTCCCATTTTGCCTAGTACTTGATATCCATACCTGCTAATTATCAGAACTTGTATAAAAACCGTGAAATGGCGCAACGCTTCACACGTGAAAACTCTCAGTTACCCATTGAGAAAACTGCTAAGCATTTCAGCAGAAACCGTTATGATTGTTAGATTTTTCCGAATTATACTCCTACTAGGAAACGCCTGAAGATGACTATTTAATGTATTTTATTTTATTTAGAAAAAAACAGCTATACATGAATATTATGAACACAATTATTTACAATATTATATGCCATTTAAAGTTTTCTATATGTTGACAGATAAATGAAAATTAATTAACAGTGTACATAAAATAAAGGGGAATTAGTTTACAAAAGTAGATAGTACAATATTGAGAAAGTATATGATTTTACAATAATAATGCATCATGCATGCTAATATTTTACAGCTAATGCATAAAAAAATATTAATAATGAGGGTCCTAGCTTGGGACCGATTTACGTTAAGGCTAGAGTGGAATAAATCAATATTAACTAAATATGTATTATAGTAATTTAATATTCTCGGAATAATTGCATTTATAGCATTGCTTGTATTTGGGATGTTAATATGAAAAACTTGATTAGATCTAGTTGCTCGTTGAGGGACTCGAAATTGAATCTTCTCAAGGAGCTGTGGGCAATAATTTGTTTGTACTAGGACACACTCAAAATGTTGTTTAAGTGCCCTCCTAACCTAGCCAATGACCTTACGAATTTCTTCGTATCTCTTCGTAGTTAAGGTATCAAATTTGCAAACTTATTGGTTTTAACAAATTTTGTCTAAAGAGAGACATACTCAAAATGTTATTTGAAAAGTATGTTAAAATTAAGTACATTTCGAATTGTATATATCAATAGGTTACAGATGTTTGTAGCAATAACAGATATTTAAGACTTATTAAGTTCCTACAAAGAATTTTATTTTACTAAACTTTGTTACGCAATTTGCGGTGAGCACAATGTTGCAAGAAACTTATAACATGTTCTTTTATGTACTTATTCATAGCAAAAAACTTTGAATTCCCTCATAATTTGATCAACTCCCGGCTAAAAATACCAAGCAATATTATAATAAAGTAAGAAAACGTAATAACGGGCTGGAGTTTACTTCATCTTACGAGGCGGTTCCTGCTGGAACAGTGTAAACTTTTCTCCAGCAGTAAATAGTATTAAAACACGAAGCTTGTGTAAAACTCAAAGGCTCTTTTAATTCACTTTATATAAAAGAGACAAAACTTTTTTTGACCCCTCCATTTTTAATATTAGTTTTTGTACGATTTGAAACATACAGAGGGTGGTTGGTAGCTTCTGAGTTATGGAGAATTCAGCTTTTTTTGAAAAATAATTTTAAGATATGAAAAATGCATATTTAACTACTAAACTGACCGGAAGAATTAGATTAACTAAATAATACTATGAACAATAATTCTCCTGCAAAATACACATACAACCTCAGAAATAAAAGATTTTTCGTTGCGAGATTTTATTTTTGTTAGTAATAAATTACGGATTAGTCCGACTCGTAGCATAATGGTAGCGGATTTGGCTACCATGCATTCGATTCCCGTAGGGGATCAACATGAAATATTTATTAACATGTGATTTTAATATTCATATTACATGTGTGATACCTTGGACTGGTACTGAAGCGTATGACTGGTTTTGCAGTGCACTTGATGTACCGATGCAGTGCCCTATGCACCATTGGGTGATGATAAGGGCAAGTAGTAGTAGTAATAAATTACGGAAATAAGTTCATTGTTTTCTAAACAAGTAAAAACGAGAAGATCTTTGGTATGTGTTATTGAAAATTTAAAATAAATTAAAAAACACCGGATCGCTACATCCGCGCGTAGTGCTTAGTTCAATATCTATACTAAATAGGTTAGAGGCAATAAAAAAATATTTTCTATGGTGAAGGGTGACAGGTTTACAAAGGATCTTGATCCAAATACTTGTATCTTACACATGGCGATAATTCAGTTTCCGTGAGAATCATCATGATTCTTTCTAAATTCGTCACACTTTAGCTCACTTCCCAACAAATACCTATCGATTCAAAGAACTTGTGTTATTTTACTCTTAAAGATAAGCACCGCTAACCATGTATCCTGAAAAAAACTAAACAAATTAAAAAAAATACAAAGTAGGTATTTTTTTAAATTCGGGGTACTTGTGACGTCATAATACGCAATACGTGATTTATGGTAGCAACTCGCCGCGTGTGACTTGCACGACCAACTTTACAAAGTAAACTGGCTTCTGGCTAAGCCAAGTTGCCCCCACAACAATACTCCCGCCACGGTTAAGTGACACTCCAAAGACTTGACACTTGATTGTTACACGCGAGTCAAAGTGTTGGATCCACAGGCCCAAAGTGGGGTGGGCCGGAACTACGGATGTAAATAAACGGTTATTATTTTTTTTAATAAATCACTCCGTCTGAATAACTGGCTATTTTGAAACGGTGGCAATTATCTGTTATTTAATATGATGAAAACCTGATGTTTAGTTACAAAAGTTATTAATTTTTCTGATATATATTTCGTCAGTTTTTTGTATGCCATCAGATTGATTTTATTAATTTGGCGTTATTTTTAATAGCACGGTACCGTAAAATGTGTTCTATGTATTGATGATCACCTTCATTATGTAAATCCTAAACTTGGCACAAGACCAATCTTTTTAAGCTAGGCTTTGCATGATTTACTAAGAAGATGATTTGTATAATTAGATCTTAACTTAAATATTAGAAAACTGTAATGCGTAATATGAAAAATTTGCAAATAATAAGTTATTATTAAAAACCTCTTTTCTCTTTTTCAATTTGTTAGACAGCACTTACTCAGTAAAAAAAAGCCAAAACGTGTAAAAATTATCTGTCTCTCCATTTTTTTGCAGTTCTTCCAGAAAGTCGCCGGCCAGGTGGACAGAGATGCATTACGGATTTAGCTATTTTACTGTCGTCCATATTCTCAACGTGTGCATGCCAGCTTCTTCTTTCTCTTCCCCACCTGACAACATCCTGGACTTGGCAAGTTGCTCGAATTGTGGCGTTTCTAATCCTATCCATCAGAGTTTTCCGGCGATTCATGGATTTGGTCTTACGTGTGTCCGCCCTTGTTTCTATTCCAAAAAACTATTTTCTTAAATTGTACGTACGAAATATAACTTAATTTAATCATACTACCGATTAATTAATTTCACATACAAAACATTTAATAATTAACGGTTTACCCATACATATAATTGAATAACTGTTATTTTTAAAACCGGTTACGGACTATTCGATCATTCGTGTCACTAGTTAAGGCTCTTGGCGCGGGTTTAAAAGGGTGAATTACTCTCGAGTTTAAGGAGTTTCAAGCACACTTGGACTGGCACAAAGAAACAAAATAATACTTCTCCGGTATTTGTTACTTTTTTGAAATCTAACGTCACGTGATCAGAACAATATCCAATTGAATTCACAAACCTACTTTTGGGAACAATCACGCCATTGTTATGTACAACAAGATATTTTAGAACAGCACTAAAGGAAACAACTAGACAGACTAATATCAATAGGAAGGAATAATGAGATTTTATGTATTCTACATTTAAAAGTATTTTTTTTAATCATTTCGGACCTTTTATAAAGTTTTGAAATTGTGGGCCACCGTGGTTATGTTTTTATGTGGGTGCACAGAAAGAGAAATGAAAGATACTTACAGTTTTACAGTGCACATTTATTACACATAATTTAGAAGCAAATACAATGAAAATACAATAAACTACGATTGAAATGGATAATGGAAATGAAAAGGGAATCTAGTTTGCCCACAATTTGGCGGCAAGAAATGCGCGAAAACGATGTCTTGTCACGCAGAAGGTCAAAATATCTCTCGGCTTCTGTCCGAGCGTGTTCGGTGTAGCTCGGCTCGTTCGTTTGTCTCGCGTCGCCCGCGTGACGTCATTTCTTCCGCCACAAAATCAATATCAAGTAATTCATTTTATAATATTCTACTACTCTTGCTCCAGATGGCCAAATAGCTTATGAACAGATTTGGCTTCCTTGACGATGACACCAACTCGCTCAAGCATAAGTAAACAGTTCTGTCATTTAAATAATTTTGGATAAGTACACGTGAAAACGGTTAATTTTTATGTACGAAAAATTGCATGATTATATTTTCATGTCATCCGGCGTAGGCGTTTCGCCTGACTCCCGAGAGCCTTAAGCATGCTTGCCTATTTTACAAGGCATTAGGCTCTCGGCGTCCTGGACAATCCGTCGGCAGTTTTCGTCAGATGTAGACCTAACCTGGGAGGATGCGCGGGAACTGGCGGCCGATCGCTTGGCTTGGAGGCAGTTTGTAAAATCCATATGCTCTACATAGGGAGCGGATATGGTATGATGATGATGATGGTATATCCGTTATGAAAAACAAAGTATTAAGTTGAAGAAAAATTTTCATTGAATTTTTAATATAACGTATCAAAACGAATATGGTATGATAATGATGATTATAATATTTTATTGCCACCAAATTTACCGCACAAAAAATAGACCGAATTTAATGAGTTTTAAGTTTAATATCCGAAAATAAACTTTTTGAAGTCATAGTTTGTTATTGTTTGACCGTCCTTAATTAATTAAAGTAATTAAATTTATTTACGTTTTTACGCATTTCCATACAAATTTTCTAAAAACATTAATTTTATGACACCACTTATAATCAAATTCCATCGTCTAAAGAATTCTTGTTCAAAGAATAAGAACCTGTAACAGAATTTAAAATTTAGAAGATTCAATTTTTTTTTTAAATACCTCGTTGGCTGTCAGTCCTTAAATAGACATTTCTACTAACATTAAATTATTATAGTAGGGCCATTTTAATAGGTCACATTTGACATTTGTCAGTTTTAATAGTGAGGTGACCTGCTCAACATCAATTAAAGTGAATGAATCGATTCGGACTTCAAACATAATATTTATATATGTGAATCGAATTCAGTTACTATGAAAAAGTATTTATAGATTATTTTAAAAAGGAATAACCCGCTAAGTCTCTATTATATAGGTTTGTCAGCAGGTAGGAAGAGAGGATATGGAAGGAGGTACTGAAAAATTCACCACAACACCCAGAATTGAGAAATCATTCGTCTATGGTGAAATATTCCTTCACAAGTAATCATTCGATTCTACTTATCAACATTCGATTTTTTTGGGTACACCTCTAGAAGAAAGCTTCGCTGATGCAACATTGTAACGACGCGCGACGTTTAGAACAGAAAAAGTTTATTATGTTTAGAATGGTTTGTTAGTGAAAGTAAATCGTACAATTCCCTTATTTTGTCATTAATACAATAAATATGTAATCGTAATTGAAAAAAGTCAAGCAATTGTGTGGTTATAACTTAACGAAAAAATAAATAATATTTTGTATCCGCCCTTGCAAGGTTATGTTGTTGAATCTTGATGAAGTGTCAAATGTGACCTATTAAATTGGCCCAACAATAAACTATTTTTTTAGCCCAAACGATAATTTGATTATATTTTTGTGTAGGTTTATAGATAGGTAAATTTTACTGCAAAAGTAACATATTTTTCTATTATGCAGCCTTGGAAATAAGTTTATTCGGCATTACCATATGAAATTATAACACTTCGTTGGCTGAGTGTCGTTTAAGTAAACACAAGGCACATTTACAACGAGTTTTAATTAACACAAAACGCAAAGAAAACAAACCGTGTTGCTATGATAATTGTTGTGGAGAACCTATTATCATTTCGCCCATTAAACTTTGTCAAGTCTAAATTATACTCAAAGTTGTATAATGTTATGTGGCAGAACGATCACAAAAATGCTAAGTAATTGAAACTATGTACTTAGAATCGTAAAAGTGAATTAATGCAATAGTCATCATTATATATATTTTTAAATAATAATAATAATTGTGATTAACCTCATCATGTCTGATCAAAACACCTAAACGTCCTAAACGCTTCGAACAAGAATTCACTAGAAGGGATGTTATAATACAAATTTTCTAACACCACGTAATATCGAATTCCACCATCTTAACACTCCAGCACTTAGGCCAATACACGAAACGTGTGACGTAGATGTCTAGTGATGACGTAGATGCCTATTGATGCATATTTATACGATTTATAATTATAATTTGGTAGCAATCTGAGAATCAACCTTTTACAATTTTTCATTTTAATGAAAATTTTTCAGTATCTGCATCGATTCAACTCCCTGCGTTCAAAGATAGGATTATTATTTTTTTTTAAATGTTTTGTCCGCCTCCTGGTATAGCGGTAGCGCGTTGGGCTGGCACGCATGAGGTCACGGGTTCAATTCTCGATGGGGGGTTAATATGAAATATTTATTTGAATGTGATTTTCACATTACAGTATTCATGTACCTTGCACTGGCGCTGAAGCGTAAGATTGATCATCTTGCCTTCATGTAACAAATGGTCAAGATTCAATGCACTTGGTGTACCAGTGCAGTAATCAATGCACCATTGGGTGCGGATAAGGGAGAGTAGTAGTAATGTTTATACCGCCATAATTTTTTTTTCTTCAGAAAATGAAAAAAGCGCTGTTCTTTGAAATAGTCATATAAATTTTAGACTTATATTCCTTTAGTAGACTATTTCTTACAAAGAAATAAGCCAATATTTACTTCCTGAAAACAATTAACAAGGAATGAGATTACCTTCCCAATGGTAGGAAATATAATTTTGTATTTTCCTTCAGAACACTAGTTTCAGAAATTAATGTCTACACAGAAAGTCTCCATTTGTAATAGTTTCACTCTAAAGACTTTAATTTAAAAATGAGTTATACGCACGATACTCAAGGCAATTGTGTCTTTTTGTAACTAACTAGAAAATAAATGATTAGTAAACATTATGATCATCATTCCGTATCTGCTTCCTACGTGGAGCCACAAACAGTCTTTAAGCCAAGCGATCAGCTTCCAGCTCCCTTGCATCCTCCAAGACTCATCATCATCTTGCTTTCATGTAAATGCATTTGTTGTACTAATGCACCATTGGGTGTGGAAAGGTAAAGTAAAAGAA
The DNA here is from genome assembly GCA_022494985.1 of Micrasema minimum. Lineage (NCBI taxonomy): Eukaryota > Metazoa > Arthropoda > Insecta > Trichoptera > Brachycentridae > Micrasema > Micrasema minimum. Next base: position 8,976 of record JAGVSP010002490.1, on the reverse strand, counting down.
ATAGGTAATAGGTACGATTCACTTATCTTAGATTCACTTTCCTCCTTTTATAACTTACATAATAGCTACAAGATTTCACCCCCTTGTGTCTTGTTTTATAAGCATTCTTGGCAGTTCATAATTATGTAATCCGGATTTTGTTCAATGCTACAGTATACATAGCAATCTTTTTTTACAATGTTTATGTACCATACAATGTACATACTAGTGAACTTTCTTGCGTTGTCTGACTTGTATAAATAATATAATAATTTAAAGTACAAATATTAAGAGTCTTTATTTTTTGGTTTTAATTTTATTATTGGCTTCATTCAACGGTAAAAAAATACTTCATCAGAGAAACGACTGATTAGGATTTCTAACAGACAATATTTACAAATTTAACAATGTGCAAGTATACATAATATTGTAATGTTGAATTGGGTTAGTTTGATTTTACGTAAAAAAATGCAGAATCATGTTTGAATCAAATATAAATATTCATTTGCGTAAAAGTTAAGAACATTATGAGGACGTTTTTTTTTTATTCAAACACAAACATTTTTATTCTTCTTTCATCACGTTCGCTCCTATGTGGAGTGTGTGGACATCACTAGATTCCTCCAGGAGACCCTATGCCCAGCTAGCTCTCTCGCCTCCTTCCACGTCAGTCCCGCATCCAGCAGCTCCGCCAAGTCATGAACGGTCTGCCAGGACAGCGAGATCCTCCAGGCGCAAAGAAGAGGCAGCTCGGGCTCAGGCTCGAGTCATTCGAAGCATCCGGAGTACATGCGGAGTTGCTGCGTCCGTTCCCGAATTTCGTTATGTTATGAAGTCAAATCACGCCTAGTATCCTTTTTAGACATTTTTTCTCAAAACTCAACAAAGGAGCATTATAAATACAAACATAGTAAATTGAATCATAATGCTTGGTAATGAACTTCGATAATTTTTTTTATAAAATACAAAAACGTTCAAAATTCATTGTTTTAGGATGCAATTACGACAAGAACATTAAAATACACATCAAATTATACAAAAATACAGTTTAAAGGAAGGACTAGAGTAAAATAATATCCACGAGGACTTCTTGACGAAAATTAATGTATTGGTATTTTCATGTAAAATTATATCTACATAAAGCTGATTTCCAAATTCATTTCTCCTTCATTTTCAACACACTTCAAATAAATATTTTAGTTGTCGTCGCCATGGGTCAGTAAAATATGTGTTACAAGCGCCCAGAGGCGGAGCGACAGTTCCAGGAACTATTGCGTCCTTTGTGGAGGTCCCGAAGTACTTCATCACCCTGCCAGTAAACATTATGGCCATCGTATATAATAAACTGTAAAATGTAATTATTGTTATTATTATCCCGGGGCGAGGGATTTTAGAGCATGCGTAAAATTGTATTATTATGTCCGCCTTTGTACTCTTAATTTACGTTCGTAAATAAGTTGCAAAATTAATCCTAAATACTTAGCTAGAATATTTCTTAACATACTGGCCTAAATTGAGGTTTATTTAATTTTTGTTATTCTATCATTTTTTTGTTCGGTTGTAAATCCTTGAAAGTTGATTTAGTTGATAATGATCTATAATATCAATAAAGGAAAACAAGCAATCAAGAAGTAGATTATTCTATTATTAGGTTTAAAAAAAGGTGATAATTTTCAAATTTATGACTAAAATTAAAATAAAATAAAACCACGTGAATCCACTTTCATTCAAATAATTCTGTTTTTTTTATTTTTCTATTCCTAAATGCGACGAATGACGACTTGTTTATCTAGGGAAATGAACAAGGCACCTATTTTTTAATCTACAAATTAGCTACACTTCTAGCTATATAATGAAAGTAAGTTCATTGTGAAATGTCTATTCAAATAAACATAATTTTAAAGTGCGTTTAATTAAAAAGTAGCTACCAACTAATTTGATACTTACCCCGAAATTGAAGTAAAATGAAATCACGTCACCTCGACGCAAATATTAAGGGATGTATACACAGGCTGTAATTCGATTTATGACCTTAATTTTCCGTTCCCATTACTCCCAAGCGGTTCTCCTTATGTTTATGGTTTTCAAAAAATTCATTTTGCCCCATCAAAGCAAAAGTTCCCGCGTGCCCGAGGTTTTACCAAACGAGGTTTTGCTAAACTCTCCCTCGCAAAGCTTGAAAGTTCGAAAGCTTAGCATATTAAAACAGCCCTATATAGATAGGACGCGGACGAGCGCGGGCGGTGCACTTGATTCCTGAATCTTAACTAAGGTATTACGAAAGTATATGTATAATTAACAACTTTTTCATTCAATTAAGTGGGGTACCTTGACTAAGTAATGGACGCAAAGTGTCCTAGAACAAATTTACAGTATTTTTATGGCATTTCTTTATATTTTACTCCGCTTAAAAATTAAATACAGTCTACATAAAAGATAAATATTAAATACATTATTTTTCTTTAATTTTACAGTGGAAGATATTTTACAACCCCTTTAATTACTATTTTTTTGTGTTAAACCTTGTAATTCATTCGTTGAAATTCATTAAATATATGTTAAAAAAATGTTTTCCGTGGTAAGGTCTAATTAGTACTTGTTATTATTATTATTATGATATCTAAATAACATAATAGCTCGATAAAGCAGATTGTAGGATGATTTTTGTAAGTGAAATGGAATATTCAGGGTGAAAGTCTATTTGTTCTCTTTATTTAAAATAGGTAGTGTGTATGCAATCGTTCTTTGTGTCAATGTCATGAAAAATTACAGTATAAGTGACTTCCCTCAACTTTTGTTTTTCGTGATGGTATATCTTTAAGGATCTAGTCTCCTGGCTAGCTTTGAGTAAAAATATTTATTACGTGGATGGAGGATTTGATCCACATTCTTAAAATTTCAATGATCTTAGTAGGTACCTAAAGAATTATTAATTTATAGTATTCCAATGTATCGTGATTAGAGGACAGAAGGGTAAATTGGAGACTATTTGTAAGTCATAATACAACATAGTAATCTAGTTGGAGAACATAAATCAGGTCTTGGGAGTCAGTTAGTGAGCCCCTCCCATTTCTATTCGGTTGTCGTAGATAATCCAAAGTGTCCTAGCCACGGCCATTCGTTAGCTGTTTTGTCTGTTTAATTATTTCGGAGACGGTTCGGTTTCCCGAATATAATAATTAAAGGTTTTTACTCAACCAAAACTGTGCCTGAGACTTGAGATACATGTTTCCGTCTTGGACACGATTTGGAACTGGAACATTGAAACCAGCTAGTCGCTGGTAGTACTGAAAAATCAGCATACAATAAACTAAGTGAAAATGAATCTATAGTTATACGATTTCAGGCGATTTGGTACCTACACAAATTACACGTAAAACATGTCAAGGAATTAAAATAATAAAATAATCAACATCTCTCATGATGCGATTTCTTTCTGTTTAGTAGCTGATATACACATTGTGTTAAATAATATCTGTATCAAAAATTAAGTTACTAATATAATTTTCTCACTAGTAAACACATGCATAAATAAAATATATAATACATATTTGAACCGGGTTGTGGTCTAGTGGTAGATTCGGGGACTCCGGATTAGAATCTCTAGGTTCGAATCCGACTCCAGCACAACTTTTTTTCTGCTTTCTGGCACAGTTATTTCCGACGATTTGGAAACAGCCCAAAATTGAAATATTTGAGTACATCAAAAGAGCTCAAATGTTTCATTTCTTATTTGAAAAAATATTTTACAACTAACCATCGCGTCGTGCCGTTTCCCCGATGAAGGCCCGGCCCTAAGGGGAGGCGACCAGTGCCGCTGCCTAGGGATTATTAAGCAGATTTTGGGGGCGGTAAATTTTTTTATTACTTTTTAGAAATAATGATAAATAAATACTATTCTACGTACTCCAAAAACTGAAAGTACTTAATTAACTAACAAAATACATAACCTAACAAAATCTACGTTAAACAGTAAAACAGTTAAAAGTGTGAAGCTTGTTGAAGCAATCGTATTTAACTTTTGAAATATTTTTTAAAGCTATATTCAATAACCTCTATGAGTACAAATTTCGAAGAAAAACAATGTTAGGGATTGGAAATATATTATCAGAACAGTAATAAAATGCAATACTGTAATATCAACCATGTATTTTTAAATAATTTCAATGGATATTTTCTATGTGAAGAATTTTATGACTTACATCATATGGTACATAAATTAGAGTATATAATCTTCTACTAGAAGTATGACAAATTTACTTTTTTTGCAGTCTATGTTGTATAAAAAAAAAAGTTTCAATTTCTTCAACTTCGAATTACTAACTTTTCTTCATAAAAACGGTTCAAAAATTGCGGTTTTTACAAAAACGTAAACTGAAATAGATCGTTACCTTTTAAAAGGGGCAAATTATGGCGACTTCTATCAAGCAGGCATAAATAAACAGATTTAAGGTGGTATCTTAAATAAATTTAAGTACCCCGGTAAAATTATAAATACAACATAATAAAGTGATAAAGTGAAACCATTAAATCGTTCTTCCCCCAAAGTTAAGAGTTAAAAGCGTGCAACCGCTATGCGCTCACCTCTAAAAGGTTTCCCGAGAAAAATAAAGTAAATTTAGAGCCTTGAACACCGCTTTAAAAGACTGCCTCTGTGTTGTAACAATTAACGGTCATGTGAAATTCCGTACTTAAGATAATGTTCCACTTTGCACTTTATCGTTTGGGTACAGCATCTTGGATATTGTCTTCTGTATACAAGACGTAAATTTGTATACATTCAAGATCTGGCTTCAGAGTAAGTTGCTGTCCCGGTTGCGTTTAGGAAACGTTTTATTGCAGCAGAGAAATTTATTGCAGCTCGCTTTGTTTTGTTTATACAATTTTGCTTTTAAGAACTTGATTTTATATGCTATAAGAAATTTTAAATTTAAAAAAAATTAAGGTATATACAATTCGTGAAGAATCGCTCTTGACCTGCATCTAGGTACTTTTAAAATATCTTATTTAAAAAAAAAAAAGCATGCAAGTGCAAGTAGAACATAAAATTAAATTCATATCCTGAAGCGTACGGTTATTTTTTCAAGTGATTTGATAAATTAAAATTGAAAAAGCGTTTTTTTTCTATGCATATTTCTCTTAATTAGTTAAATACAATTTCTTTTTGCACATCTTGTAATGTTTCAGTATAATTTTATATTACATTTTACCGCATATAATATTACATAACATGTTCTTTTTTTCTTAGGAAAGTACTAAATTAAGAGCAATAAATAATAGTAAAATCACCATAAATCAACGTAATTCAGAGTATAGAATGAAAATTGTTATGGGAAAATTCTCATTATCACCTACTGAAAGCTTAGCAAAAAGATTCTACTCAATTTTTCTTTCTTTCAGCTATGCAGATTCAGATTTGGACACTGGCGGGAACATTGAAACAGCTGGTCGCTGTTCGCTACTGAAAATCAGCATACAATAAACAAATGTGAAAAGATCTATAGTTATACGATTTCAGGGCGATTCGGTACCTACATAAATTTACACGTAAACTATGTCACAGGACTTAAAATTAATACATAATCAACATCTCTAATGATGCGATTTTTTCTATGTTAGTAGCTGTGATACACCATGTGTGAATAATTATCTGTATCAAAAATTAAGTGACTAATATACATTTTCTCACTAGTGACACATGCATAATCAAATATTAATAAAAATATTTGAACCGGGTTGTGGTTCTAGGGTAATTCAGGACTCGGGATTAAGACGCTCTAGGTTCGAATCCGACTCAGCAAACTAGTTTACTGCTTTCTGGACTGTTATTCTCCGACGAATTGGAAAAGCCCAAAATGACCTATTTGCAGTACATCACAAGTGCTCAAATGTTATATTCTTATTTGAAAAAATATTTACAAACTAACCATCGCAACGTGCGTTTCCCGAAGAAGGCCCGGCTCTAGGGGCTAGGCGAACCAGTGCGATGCCTAGTGATTATTAGGCCTAGCATTTGGGGGGCGGTAATTTTTTTTATTACTGTTTTAAGAAATATGATAAATCAAAATTATATTTACGTACTCAAAAACTGAAAGTACTTAATTAAACTAACAAAATACATAACCTAACAAAATCCTATTGTTTCAAAGTTAAAAACAGTGAAAGTGTGAAGCTGTTGATGCAATCGTATTTAACTTTTGAATATTTTTTAAAAGCTATATTAAAAACTCTTCGGGTACAAATTTCGAAGAAATAACAATGTTAGGATTGGAAAATAATATTATCAGAACAGTAATAAAATGCTAATACTGTAATATCACATGTATTTTTACATAATTTCAATGGATATTTTTCTATGTTGAAGAATTTTTATGACTTACTTCATATGGTACATAAATTAGAGTATATAATTTCTACTAAGAAGTATGACAAATTTACTTTTTTTTGCAGTTATGTTGTATAAAAAATCGTGAATGCGTCGGACCACCGGTGGAAGTTATACTTCTTTGGAATTCTCCATACCCACTCACGACACAAACAGACAGGATTTATAAATGAATATAAGGACATTTTTCAATATTAATTCAATAAATTATATTCAATTTATATTACGTGACTTCATTATTTAGTATACACCTATATTATCATATATCAGTATTTCTTTCTCTATCATCTTTCATCTTTAATGTCACTGCGAGACAACCGAAGCCATTGCTCATAGCGTTTTTCTAAAAAGATAATTGCTAAATGTAGCGTAAGACAGTAACTAAACAAAAGAAATGACAACTCGTCTAAGTCAAGGGGACCATTGCATCTGTGACTGTGGGCCATTTTTCATTAAGGCCATTTCTCTTAAAAAATCAGGGTGACGCGGTTTTCGACAACATCCCACCCCAAAGTGTCTACGGGCGCTTGGATGTATTTACGTCGATATAGATGTTTCAATTTCTTCAACTTCGTTTTACTATCTTTGTTCTTTTATTAACGGTTCATATTATTGCGGTTTTTACACTATAAACGTAATACTGTAATAGATCGTTTCTCCTTTTAAATGGGGCTTTTATTTGCGGCGAACTTCTTATCATAGCTAGGCATAATTTAAACTTGTTTTAAGGTGGTATCTTAAATAAATTTAAGTATCCCCCCGGTTGATATAAATTTATTTATGACATCTTATTAATGTGATTATAAGTTGAATCCTTATTATATTGTTCTTCCCCCCAATTAAGAGTTATTATAGCGTTGCAGACGCTATGCGAACTACCCTCTTCTAGGTTTCCCGGAAAACTAAAGTAAATTTGAGCCTTGACGTTCACCGCCTTTTAAAAGACATGACTCTGTGTTTGTATCAATTAACGGTCTTGTGAAATTCGTACTAAAGATATTTGTCCACTTTTGCACTTTATCGTTTTGGGTATAAGCATCTTGGTATTCGTCCTTACTGTAAACAAGACGTATAATTTGTTTATTTTTAAGAATCTTGGCTTCAGAGTATAGTTTGCTTGTCCCGGTTGCCGTCTAGGACTCGTGTTTTATGCCAGCAGAGAAATTGAGTGAGGATCGCTTTGTTTTGTATTAATACTATTTTGCCTTTTATTGAACTTGATTTTATATGCTATAAGAAATTTTATATTAAAATTAATAATAATTAACGGTATATACTTTTAGTGATGAATCGCTCTTGTAACTGCATCTAGGTACTTTTAATAAGTCTTATTTTTAAAAAAAAAAAAAAAGCATGCAAGTGCAAGTAGAACATAAATTAAATTCAATCCTGAAGCGTAAGTTATTTTTTTCCAAGTGATTTGATAATTAAAATTAAAAAGCGATTTTGTTTTTTTTTTCTATGCATATTTCTCTTAATTAGTTAAATACAATTTCTTTTTGCACATCTTGTAATGTTTCAAGTTAATTTTATATTACATTTTACCGCATATAATATTACTATCATGTTCTTTTTTTCTTAGGAAGTACTAAATTAAGAGCAATAAATAATAGTAAAATCACCATATAAACGAAATTCAGAGTATAGGAATGAAAATTTGTTATATTTCTTTTTAAAAAATAGATAAAAACCAAAAAAAAAAATAAATAAAAAGCATAAAAAAGGGGAAAATTCTCATTATCACCTACTAAATAGTTTAGCAAAAAGATTTTACTCAATTTTTCTTTTTTTTGCTTTGCGATATTTATTTTTTTTAATTTATATTTTGTATTTTGTTTTATTCTTATTTCGTTTATGTTTACTTATTTACTTTTTTCAAATATATTAACCTTTGAGGGTTCCCCTCCCCCCCTCAAAATTTTGAATAATTTGGTTTTTTTTTTATTATTAATACTCGTATGAAGGTCACAAAAATTTGGCGGTTTTTCTTTAAAATCAAAATTTTCTTTTTTAGATTGAAATTTTAGAAAACCCGCGAAAATTTTCCCGCAAATTCTTTTTCTGGGCTCTATTTTTTTTAATGATTGGGTACGGTGTGTTATGTATTTGGTGTTTTTTATATGGGACGAAAAAGGTTTGGTGTTTTTGTATGTATTTTCTAAAATTTTAACTCACCATTTTGTGGGTATTTCGGTTGTTTAAAAAAATGGTTTTTTAAACCCAATTTTTTAAATTTTCCGTAGGGGGTTTTCAGCGGGACGGCCCCCGGGGCTGTGGATATGTTCTTTCCAGATATCCCGGAAACCATTCAGTTCACCGCATGAAAAGGGTGAAAAATAAAGGTGAGAATTTTAAAAAAGCGTGAGTTTTGTTCAGCCCGGAAATTTTATTAAAAAGCCTTTTTGCGTATTGTATTGTGGGGGAGAAGAGCGGGGTGGAAATCGTGGGTGGCAAACCTCCCAAAAAAGGTTTTGAAGTATTAAAAATTTTTAATTCAAAAACTTTGTATTCGTGTTTTCAGTGGGAATAAAATGGGGGTTTAAAGCGTTTTTTTTAAATTTTTTTTGGTTTTTTTTCTTAAGGTTTTTTTAATTTTAAAAAAAAATTTTAAA